>CAOLHI010004159.1:0-130224 GCA_948474755.1 Ctenosaura bakeri
GCTATAATCCTAATGATGCAGCCCAGAATCGCATTGGCTTTTTTAGCTGCTGCATCACGCAGCTGAGTCATGTTCAGCTACATGGTCTACCAAGACCACAGGTTATCAATCCTTTTTGAATAACCTTGAGAAACATTGCTCTTTATACACCAAGGTGGTGGTTTTAAAGGGAAAGTAGGGTTGAATAAGTGGAAGGGATGGAGCTAGGGTGCTCTAGCTAGTTTAAAGGAATGTGGCAACTCCAGTCATGGAGAAAGGAAAGCAGGCCTGGTCTGGCCATCTCTCCACAATAAAAGTGGTGGGATTCAATCTGAAAGATCCAATTAATATTGAAATAATTAACCCAATGAGGATCTTGGAAAATCCAGTGGGGATTTAGAGCTCTAGCCTGGATTTCACCAATTCAGGGGAAGAATTCAGAAATAATATTTTACCTCCTGAGTATAGATGGTTAGTTCAAAATAAAAGCCTTGTGTGGGGGTGTTTGATTCCCTGAGGTTAATGTTTTAAGGTAGTTTGTAAGGGAATCTTTGGAACACTGAAAGAAATCTAAGCTCTGACAACTACAAGCAAATACAGTCTAAAATTCCCTTCTCTGGGTAAAAACTGACTGGCTGTGAATTAAAAAAAAAAAAGGTGATTCCTGAGGTATTAAGTCTTGTGTAATTGTAGGGAAATACAGTCCCGTTGGCTCCTTTCTCTGTACAGAAGAAAGCACACTCAAACCTTCTCTAAGGATTAAATGTAGCATAGTCCCATCTTGTACAGCTTATCTTACACCAGTGATGTATGTTATTGTTTGATGCTGAAAGGACTCTCATGGAGGCCTGGAATTACAAATAGCTCTAGAGCAGAAGAGAATTCAAAATTCCAAAAGAGAAGTTTCTGATTATATATTAAGAATGTCCTGATAGAATATGGTATTTAACAATGGTATTTAAAAAAGACTTCCCTGCAAGGTGGCAGGCTCTCTTCCACTGGTGACTTTAAAAAAGAGTTTAGATGGTCATCTCTCAGATTGATTTCAGCAGTGGTTCTTTGTCTCTTTGGGCCCCTTCGAACTCTTTGATCTTACAAGAGCATCAGAGAGGGACCGAGGTTTGTAGAGGACAATGGAGAACAGACAGAAATGATGGGTGGGCGAAAGAGCGAGCGAGCACATGAGCGTGGGGAGAATAACAGCAGGAACCATAAATGCACTGGTGGAATACACACACCCTTACAATTATTGCTATCAACAGCCCTATTCATCTTGCCAGCTCAGGGCTGTGGCTTTCTTTTATTTTATGTATAGATAATTTAATTTTTTTTATTTGATTTTTAATACCATGGTTACAGAGGAAAAAGAGAAACAACAGAGGGGAGAGGGGAAGTACATAGGATACGAACATGGGCTAGGCAAATACATTAGTGTAAATAGACTTTATTTCCAGAAACCTACTTTTTAAAAAGTTAATGACTAAAAAATGCACACTGAGGAGTAGCTGAAAGGAGTGAGACCTTCTGACCATTGAACAATAGATGAATGTTTGCTTTCCAATAGTGATCTCACAGCAAAACAAAGAGCATGTAGGATCCAACCCCACTGACAATTCATTAAATCCCATGCCAGGGGGTGATGTGATAGAGTGTAACATATCCAACCAAAAGGGGTAACAACTGAACATGTCCAAATAATAATGACAAAGGGGGACCAGGACCTCTATTATGTCACCATTTTGTAGAAGTCCTCTACATTTCTTTCTAAATTGGTGTAATGGTGTCCAATAAACCTGAAACATTACTTTTTTGGTGAAGCAAATATAATTTTAAATCTAAAGGAAATTTAGACACTAAAGCAAGGGAAATTTTCCAATTATTGATCTGCATAAGTCAATCTAGCTTTGCATTCCACTTAATTCTAATTTCACTAAGATTAAGTTCAATAATTTCCAATACACAATTATACACCAGATTTCTTGATTTCATTGACTGAGTCAATCTATCTATGATGTGGAACAGAAGTGATGAAATATCACTTCCAGTTGCCCCAAACGACAGCTGTGACCATGGACTGCAGCCCTACAGAGCTCCAAAAAAGCTGGTACTGTCACAGTGGGGCTGCATGGACTCCATAGGGTGCCCACCTCTGATTAAACTTGCTACTCCCTCATGTGAGTTGTTTGATGACGTGTGAGGTGTGTCTTTTGAATGAAACTCTTTCCACACTCCAAGCACTGAAATGGTTTTATTCCTGTATGAATTCTTTGATGACAAGTGAGCTCTGTCTTCCGACTAAAGCGCTTTCCACACTCCAAGCACTGAAATGGTTTTTCTCCTGTATGAATTCTTTGATGACAAGTGAGGTCTGTCTTCCGACTGAAGCTCTTTCCACAATCTAAGCACTGAAATGGCTTCTCTCCTGTATGACTTCTTTGATGACAAATGAGGCGTGATTTCTGACTAAAGCTCTTTCCACACTCCAAGCACTGGAACGGTTTCTCCCCTGTATGACTTCTTTGATGACGAATGAGGAGTGACTTTTGGCTGAAGCTCTTCCCACACTCCAAGCACTGAAATGGTTTCTCCCCTGTATGACTCCTTCGATGACAAGTGAGGTTTGCCTTCTGACTGAAGCTCTTTCCACACTCCAGGCATGTAAATGGTTTCTGTCCAGTATGAATTCTTTGATGACAAGTAAGGTGTGTCTTCCGAGTAAAGCTCTTTCCACATTCCAAACACTGAAATGGTTTCTCCCCTGTATGACTTCTTTGATGATAAGTGAGGTCTGTCTTCTGACTGAACCTCTTTCCACACTGAAAGCACTTAAACATTTTCTCCCCAGTGTGAGTTGCTTGATGACGAGTGAGGTGTGCCTTCTGATTAAAACAATATCCGCACTGCTCACATTTAAATGGTTTCTGCCCTGTGTGTGTTGCTTGATGACAAGTGAGGTATGTCTTCTGACTGAAGCTCTTCCCACATTCCAAGCACTGAAATGGTTTCTTTCCTATGTGAGTTGCTTGATGACGAATAAGGTTTATCTTCCAACTGAAAACCTTTCCACACTCCAAGCACTTAAAAGGCTTCTCCCCTGTATGAACTGCTTGATGGCAAGTGAGGAGTGTCTTCCGAGTGAAGCTCTTTCCGCACTCCAAGCATTTAAAGGGTTTCTCCCCTGAGTGAGATACTTCATGACGAGTGAAGCTTCTCTTCCGAATGAAACTTTTTCCACATTCCATGCACTGGAATGGTTTCTCCCCTGTATGGGTTGCTTGATGATAAGTGAGTTCTGTCTTCCGACCAAAGCTCTTTCCACACTCCAAGCACTGATATGGTTTCTCCCCTGAATGAATTCTTTGATGACTAGTGAGTTCTGTCTTCCGACTGAAGCTCTTTTCACACTCCAAACATTTGAATGGTTTCTCCCCTGAATGAACTATTTGATGACAAGTGAGGAGTGACTTATGACTGAAACTTTTTCCACACTCCAAGCATTTAAATGCTTTCTCCCCTGTGTGACTTTTTTGATGATAAATGAGGAGTGACTTCTCACTGAAGCTCTCTCCACACTCAAAGCATTTAAAGGATTTCTCTCTGATGTGAGTTGCCTGATGACAAATGAGGTGTGTCTTTTGAACGAAACCCTTTCCACACTCTGAACATTTAAATGGTTTCTGTCCAGTATGAATTGCTTGATGATACGTGAGGTATATCTTCCGACGGAAGCTCTTTCCACATTCCAAGCAATGAAATGGTCTCTCACCCGTATGGATTCTCTGATGACAAGTGAGGTCTGTCTTCCGTCTGAAGCTCTTTCCACACTCCAAGCATTCAAATGGCTTCTCCCCTGTGTGAATTGCTTGATGACTTGAGAGCGTGTGGCTACGACTAAAGTTTTTTCCACATTCCAAGCATTCAAATGGTTTCTCCCCTGTGTGAGTTTCTTGATGACGAGCGAGGTGAGTCCTCTGGACAAAACCCTTTCCACACTCCAAGCATTTAAATACTTTCTCTGCTTTGTGTGTTGCTTGATGACAGTTAAGCAGGGTCTTCCGACTGAAGCTCTTTCCACATTCCAAGCATTTAAATGGTTTCTCCCCACTATGACTTCTTTGATGATAAATGAGGAGTGACTTCTGACAGAAGCTCTTTCCACACTCCAAGCATTTAAATGATTTCTGTCTGGTGTGAGTTGCTTGATGATATCTGAGGTGTGCTTTCCGACGGAAGCTCTTTTGACACTCTAAGCATTTAAATGGCTTCTTTCTCATGTAAATTCTTTGATGGGAAACCAGGGCTTTCCTAACACTGATGATCTTTCCACACTCACCGTCACTGAAAGGTATTCCCCCTGCATGAGTTCTCACATGACAGTTAAGGTTTGATTTAAAACTGAAGCTTTTCCCACATAGAAGACAAATATATAAGTTCTTTTCTATTCCTTTTTGTGTTAATTCTTGGCCTGAGATTCCACATACCCCAGTACTCTGAGAAGCTGATGCTTTGTTCCTCCTCTTTTCTGGAGGATCAGGGCTTCTTCTACTCTCTTCCACCTGTTGACATCTGGATCTTTCAGAAAACAGCTTGCATGGTTCCCCTTCATTCTCACCCAGTTGCCGGTCTCCACCTGAAAAAGAGAGAACAAACTGGTCAGAGTCCCAGAGAAAGAGAGACAGAGACCATACATCCATTTCTATATTTACACCCCAGACTGGGACTCAAGATCTTACAGAAAACTAAAATAAATACTAATACAGTTTATTAATCCATCAGCAATCTGGCTGCATCATGCTTGATATATCAGATCATTTTTCAGGGAAATAAAAACTGCTTTACTTTTCTAAATTGTAGTTTTTGTTACTGATGGAGTAATAAGGTACCAAGTTATAAGGAATACCTGAACTACAAGGAACTTTTTGCTTTTGTCCATTTAAGAAGAGCAGTGAGGGACCCCCCCCATGAAACCATCATTGTTACTGTAAGAAAGAAAATGAGTTTGTCTCCTCCAGTCCTCTGCAATAGCCACCAGATATAAGACACTAATTCAGAACATGGAATGGCCCCTGCCAATCCTTAGGAGAGATGGGTCATAGTGGTAGGGGACTCTCTGCTGAGGGGAACAGAGCCAGTGCTCTGTAAGCCTGAAAAGATGACTCGAGTGCTGTGCTGCCTCCCTGGGGCAAAAATCAGTGATGTCACAGAGAGGGTGACAAGACTTGTGAAGCCCACTGGCCATTGCCCCTTCTTTTTGGTTCATGTGGGAACAAATGACACACAAGGTATAGCTTTCATCATATCACAAGGGATTATGGGGCTCTGGGTGGGAAGCTGAAGGAACTTGACGAACAGGTTGTCATTTCATCTTTCCTCCCAGTTAAAGGACATGGCCCAGGAAGGGCAAGAAAAATAGTCGAGGTGAACAACTGGCTTTGCAGATGGTGCCGCCAGGAACAATTTTGCTTCTTGGAACGTGGCCTGCAGTTTCAGAAAAATAGTCTACTGGCAAGTGATGGGCTGCAGCACACAGTATTGGCAGGAATGTTCTTGCTAAGAAGCTCACAACTCTGATCAGAAGGGCTTTAAACTGAGTTATGTGGGGGAGGGTGACCGTATTCTTGAGGGCAGGAGTTCATCAGATGCTAGGGATAGTAATTTGATAGTTATGGAGGAAACTGAGCAAATAGTATAAGAGCCTGACTGTAGGAAGTGAAAAGCCTTAGATAAGAATGACCCACGGCCGTAGATGTCTCTACACTAACGCACAGAGCATGGACAATAAGTAAGATGAACTTGAACTCCTAACACAGTAAAACAGATATGACATAATAGGCATCTCTGAAACCTGGTGGGATGAGACTCATGATTGGAATGTAGTAATAGAAGGGTACAATCTATTTCAGAGAAATAGACCAACAGGGAGGGAGGATGATTAGCACTGACTTATGAATCTCTTCAAAGGTGTAAACGTCCTTGACTTATAAGGATGTTTACATCTGTGAAGAGATTCATGATTTAAATCCTGGAAGCCACGTTTATAGCATCTGGGTAAAAATTAAGGGGAAGAGAAAAAAACAAAGATATCATTCTGGGAGTCTACTACAGGCCTGAGGACTTAGATGAAGTCTTCCTAAAACAGATGATCATACATTCAGAGAAAAGGGAGGTAGTAGTAATGGGAGATTTTCAATTATCCTGATATTTGTTGGAAGCCAAATTCTGCCAAGAATATGAGGTCCAACAAATTCTTCCCTTCCCTTCAAGACAACTTCATTGTCCAGAAAGTGGAAAAGGCAACAAAGGAATCAGCTATTTTGGACCGGATCCTAACCAACAGTGATGATTTGGTTAATGGGGTGGAGGTCGCAAGATCTTTAGGTGGGAGTGACCGTGTTCTCCTGCAGTTTGTTATACAGTGGAAAGGGGAAGCCAAGCATAGTCAGACTCCCATTCTTGACTTAAGAAAGCAGATTTCAGTAAACTTAGGGAAATATTAAGTGCCATCCCATGGTCATGCATACTAAAAGAGAAAGGAGTTCATGATGGATTGGAGTTTCTTAAAAGTGAGATATTGAAGGCACAGTTTCAATGAATTCCATTGAGGAATAAAAATGGGAGGTGTCTAAAGAAACCAGGATGGATGTCTAAAGAAGTTTCAGATGAACTAAAATTTAAAAGGGGCATCTACAAGAAATGGAAAAAGGGCAAAATCTCCAAAGAGGAATTAAAAAAAAAAAACCCAAACATGTAGGGAAAAAGTCAGAAAAGCTAAAGCACAGAATGAGCTCAGGCTTGCTAGAGAGGTTAAAAACAATAAAAAGGGCCTTTTTGGTTATGTCTGTAGCAAAAAGGAAAACAAGGAGATAGTAGGGCCACTGCAAGAGAAGATGGAGAGGTGGTAACAGGGACAGAGAAAAAGCAGAACTACTCAATGTCTTCTTTGACTTGGTCTTCTCTGAAAAGAAAAAGTGTTCAACCTGGAGAAAATGGAATAGATGATGTAATAGGGGAAATGCAGCACAGAATAGGTAAAGAAGCAGTATAGGAATACCTGGCTACTCTTAATGAATTCAAGTCACCAGGGTCAGATGAACTACATCCAAGGGTAGATGTAATTTCAGAACCACTGACAATAATCGAGAGCTCCTGGAGAACAGGAGAAGTTCCAGCAGACTGGAGGAGGGCAAATGTTGTCCCATCTTTAAAAAGGGGAATAAAGAGAACCTAAGCAATTACCACCTAGTCAGCCTGACATCAATACCAGGAAAGATCCTAGAGCAGATAATTAAACAAACATTCTGTAAGCACTTAGAAAGGAATGCTGTGATTGCTAAAAGTCAACAGGGGTTTCTCAAAAACAAGTCATGCCAGAGTAATCTAATCTCTTTTTTTGATAGAGTTACAAGCTTGGCAGATGAAGGGAATACTGTGGATGTAGTGTATCTTGATTTCAGTAATGCCTTTGACAAGGTACCCCATAGCATTATTACAGACAAGGTAATAAAATGTGGGTTAGACAAAGATAGTGTTAGGGGAATTTGTAATTGGTTGATGGGCCAAACCCAAAGGGCGCTCACCAATGGCTCCTCTTCATTCTGGAGAGAAGTGACTAGTGGGGTGCCACAGGGTTCTGTCCTGGGCCAAGTCCTATTCAACATCTTCGTCAGTGACTTGGATGAAGGAACGGAGGGCATGCTCATCAAATTTGCAGATGACACCAAATAAGGAGGGACAGTTATTACCCCGGAAGACATGATCCGAATTCAAAATGATCTTGACCAAAACTAAAAAAATAAATTTTAACAGGGAAAATGTAGGGTATTACACTTAGGAAGAAAGAAGGAAATGCACAGATATAAGATGGGTGATACCTAGCTTGGAAACAGTATGTGTAAAAGGGACTCTTAGTGGCCCACAAGCTGAACATGAGTCAACAGTGTGATGCGGCAGCTAAAAAAGCTAATGTGGTTCTGTGTTGCATCAACAGGAGTATAGTGTCAAGATCAAGGGAAGTAATAATACCACTTTATTCTGCTTTGGTTAGAGCTCACCTGGAATCCTGTGTCCAGTTCTGGACACCACAGTTCAGGAAGGATATCGACAAGCTGGAACATGTCCAGAGGAAGGCAACCAAAATGATAAAGGGTGTGGAAGCCATTCCATATGAGGAGAGGCTTAGGGAATTAGGTATGTTTAGCCTGATAAAAAAGAAGGTTAAGAGAGGACATGATAGCCATGTTTAAATATTTGAAGGGATGTCATATTGAAGATGGAACAAGCTTGTTTTCTGCTGCGCCCAGGAACTAGGACACAGAGCAATGGATTCAAACTACAGGACAAGAGATTTCACCTAAACATCAGGAAGAACTTCCTGACAGAGCTGTTTGACAGGGGAATATGCTGCCTCAGAGTGTGGTGGAGTCGCCTTCTTTGGAGGCTTTTAAGCAGAGGCTGGATGATCATTTGCTGGGGATGCTCTGAATGTTTGTTCTTACATGGAAGGGGGTTGGATTTGATGGACATTATGGGATCTTCCAACTCTGATTCTATTATTAATTCCCATAAAAAAACCTCAGATGAGGAAACCAAGACCAGGAACTGCAATGAAGTGAGAGACTATACACAGCTTTGAAAAATAACATGGGGAATGAATAAATGAATACTTGGTCTTAAACATTTTATTCATCATTCTAAAAGAAAATTCTCCATGCTCTACTCTGCTCAATTTTTTTTTCACAGAAAGACAGACTTTGGATAAAAAATATTTTTGCTCTAAATCTTCCCTTTCTTTTCTAGGCCCTCACATAGAATCACAGAGCTGGAACAAACCACAAGGACAATCTAGCCCAAACACTGCCATGCAGGACATAGCATCAAAGTTCTCCTGAGATACTGTAATCCAACTTCTGTTCAAAGACTTCCAAAGAAAGAGAATCCTCCAACCTCTTTGGTAATCTATTCCACTCTGGAACAGCTCCTATTACCAGGAAACTCTTCCTAATTTTTAGGCAGCATCTCCTTTCTTGCAATTTGAATCTCACTGGTCTATGATCTAGTCTCTGCAGCAGCTGAAAACAAGCTTGTTCCATCTTCAACATGGCATTCTTTCAAACATTTAAAAGCAATTGTCATATACTCTTCTCAGTATTTGCTACTCCAAGCTACACATTCCCAGGTCTCTAAGCTATTCCTTATAAGGTTTAGCTTCCAGAGCCTTTACGATCTTGTTTGCCGTCCTCTGAACATGCTCCAGATTGTCAATATCCCTCTAGAATTGCAGTTCCCAGAACTGGACACAGTCAGTCCTCCAAGTGAGGTCTGACCAAAGCTGAATAGGAGGGTACTCTTACATCTCTAGATAAAGGTCTGTCAGCTTACGACTTCCAGTGACCAGACCCCAGAAACGAGACATGTTGGAATGGTGACTCAGATGTGTTAAAGTTCGTGAGACTTCAAAAACACTAATGGATTTTTGGCACTTAAATATCATGATCCCCAAGAAAGAAGCTATGGTGGAGTTTGGGGGTGTGGTTAGCCTGAGTGGCAGGGCAGCCCCAGCAACAAGTTGCCATGTAACCAAAGTGGCTCTGTAGGAGAGAAATCTAGCCCATTATTGAGAAAGAGAGGCTGAGGTTAAGGAGGAAAAGGTCTATACATAAAAGACACAGTGATTTGGATTTTTGAGATTCCTTCAGGGATATTTCCAGAGAGAAAGAGCTCTTTAGTCAGTCGGGGTCTTGTCTGAATAAGAGTAGTGGTCTTCTCAAAGGTCTAAAGAGAGGCAGAGAGACAAAGGAGAAACCAAACCATTTTGAGCCTGATTTGGGAATTTGGGACCTGATTTGGGAATTAAGCCTTTGAGCAAAAGGGAAGCCAAAGGCCTATATATGTATGAAAGTTCTGTATCTCAATAATGGGTTACGCTATAAGAAACTAGTTAAACACATTTTGAAGCTCTGTATTAACTCAGATACACTTATGGCACTCAATACCTTTCCCTGTTTGTTATTTTAATAAAGATTACACTGTATTTTTATAAATTTTGACTCCAGTAGAGTACTTTCCATTGGTTCTAATCAATTAGTAATATGCTACCAATGATCAGTAAATCATTCTGAATAAAAACTGAGAGGTTTCATACACTGAAGTGGTAGTTTTAAAGGAAAGTAGAGACGTGTAAAGGGGCAAGGCACTTTAGCAGGCTGCAAGGAACGCAGGCCTGGTCTCCACAGAAGTATGCTTACCCAGAGAGGAGACAAGTCCCAAATTCTCTTCCATCACTTCCCTGTGAAGGGCCCATTGTCCTGGGTCCAGCAAAGTCCACTCCTCCTCAGTGAAAAACACAGCCACCTCCTCAAAACTCACCTGAAAAAAGAAACATTACTTATGAGCAGAAAAGGCCAACACTAATCAGAAAGGAAAACAAAATAGATTGGAGTTGTCTAAGCAGATTTAAATGTTCAAACATGGCAGCCACTATAGGCAAGCTGAACAAACAGAAAAGATTCTTTCAAGTCCAGGGAGATGTGAAGGGAAGGGGTCAGGGACACCCAGCCTCCCCGCAGAGATCCTTCCCTCTACCTTCTCCAGTCTCCCTGAAGCTTCACCATGAAGGTTACCATCATGGGATGAACCATCATGTGTTGTCCTTTCCTTTGTTACATTACCTGTGAAGGACACAAAAGGGTGAGTTATATAACAATCCTTCTGTTTCTGACTGAAATCTTTCCATAGTCATCAAAACACAGACAAAATTATAACAAGCACACAAATGCTGCGGGGGGGGGCATGAAATTGAGTAGCTCCAAGACTGAAAGGGGTACCAAAATATTGTTAAGGACCCTTTGGTATGCATCCATATGGTATGCATTCCACAGGGTCAAAGGCAGTTTTTCTGGCCAGGGTGCTCAGTGATACAGTCCAAGTTCCGGACTGTTCCGCACACAGGAAGGGGGCAGAAGCTGCAGATGGGACTCTGGAGTAGCCTGGTGGCCAGAAGAACAACCCACAGAATCAGCCCTTCTGTTGGATCTTTTCTCCATGATACAGAAGTAGCTTCAAAGTACTGAATACATGTATTTATTCACATGCAGCACCTCACACAGCTCACATTTTCAGCCTACAAAAGGAAGGAGACAGGAAAAAAAGTCTTACCTACTGATGTGGAGAACCTGACCCTGTCTGGCATGATCCACTTGGTTTCAGAAGGACCCTTCTCTGCCTCAAATCTTTCTTTCACAATCAATTCCTGCAGTGAAAAACCCAGTCAGGAAGACCAATAAAGGAGGACCAAAATGAGAAATTGAGAAGATTGGAGAATTTGGAGAATTTCTAGAAAAAAGTGGTTTCACAGATATTCTTGAAAATATTCCCAGCCCTTAAAATTCCAAAATGAAACACTCTCACCTGCTGCTCTTTCTGCTTCTTCTCCTCTGCCTGGCTCAGAAGGAAACCCTCCGCCAGGGCCACTGCCTGGGAACTGGTTTCCGCTCGACACTCTCTGACCCAGCTCTCCATCTCCGGGGGAAGGACAGCCAGGAACTGCTCCAGGACCACCAGGTCTAGCATCTGAATCTTTGTGTGACTCTCTGGCTTCAACCACTGGCAACAGAGACTATGGAGTTGGCTCCAAACCTTTCTTGGCCCTTCAGCCTCCTCACAGCAAAACTGCCTGAAACTTTGACACTGCAGATTTGAATTGAGCATATCTGTCCTCAGGCTGTGCTGTGTGCTTCCTTCCCAGAATGCTCCGCTACTCTCAGCCGGAAGAGCAAAAAGGCCTTTTCCTAATTCAGGCCCTGCAGATTCTTCCTTCTCCATCTTGGACTTCCAAAGTTTCCAAAGAGAGAAACTTCTCTTTTTGCCAGATTGTCCTGCAATGCAAAAGACTGGAAATATTACTGGCAATAGAGACCTTGGCAAAGAAAGCAAGATGTTTCATGAGGGAGCTATTATTGACAATCTCATGCTAGTCTAGGGAGATCTTTTACAATCACATCCAAGCTGAACATCGTCTCTTTCTTCCCTTCCTTTCCTCTTGCTCAAAGTTCGCACTTCCCTCTTCCTTCTCCACAGAACCAAACCTCCACACAATGCAGCATTATCCCCATTGCTCTATCCTGACAGAATCTTAATTCCCGATCTCTTTGGTTTTCCCGCTCCCTTCCTCCCACCTTTTCCTTTTACCGGCATGCAGTCAATCTGACTTCTCCAGGATGAAACTGGCAGCCCTGAAAGTGGGACAAACCCTGTGCTGCCTACAATTCTGTCCCCCAGTAGAGGTGAAGAAAAACCGGGGGGCTCCCACCTTGGCTTTCCAGTAACTGCAGTCTGAGGCGCTTGCTTCACTCTGTCTAATGGGGGCAGGATCCCTGTTTGGGTCAGAATTCACCGCATTTCATAAACAGCACCACCACCGCTCTCCAGTCCATAGTCTATTGGTGAGAACATAGCACTAACACTGGTGTGTCCCGGGTCCACATCTCCCTCAGGAACGCAGTTCAGGAATTCCACCAGGCCCTACTCTGTGTCCTGGCCCACCTTACGGGGTTGTTGTGAGGACAGAATAGACGAGGGAGAGCGAGCCCCGGGCTTGGCCACCCCAACGGTAGGAGCGACCCAAAGCCACCAGGGAACATTCCCAGGCTGAATGAGGAGGGGGGTCTCTCGGCTCTGTCCCCGCAGAGGCTGTCCTGCCTCCCCGCCCCATCGACGCCCCCCGTTCCCTTCTCGGCGCTTCCCAGTCAGCCTCCCCCAAAGACTGGAGCCCCCCGGATCTCCTCCTGAGGGGGAGGAACCGACCTGACCCTCTGCAGCGGGAGAGGGCGAGGCTCCCTTCCCTCCCCGTCCTTCTCCCCGCACGAAGGGGGCAGAGCAGGGGGGGCGTGTCGGGGAGGGGTGAGTCCCAGCGCCTTCTCCAGAGTCCTCCAGGTGGGAACCAAGCTCTGCCGGGCGGTCCTCCTGACTTACCTCCCCCAGCGCCCCTCTAGGAAAAGTCTCGTCGCTGGCCGGAAGAGGCGGGGCCAAAGTAAGAGTGACGGCTAAGGAGGGTGTCCCTTCCCCTTTTTCTGAGCGGGGGGGGAGAAATGGGCCCTGATTGTCCTTTTTCCGGTCTGGGGCGCCGTTGGGCCGAGGGGGGAACCGTCAGGGCTTCCCGGGGAGGAAGCACCCAGGCAGCGCCCGAGGGAAGGCGGAGAGACCCATCTCTCTCTCTCTCTCCCTCTGTTTCTGTGGGGCGGGAAGAGCGAGGAAGGGCTCTCCCTCCGTAGAATCACAGATCTGGAAGGGACCCCAAGGGCCATCCAGTCCAACCCTATTCTGGAGGAACACAGACTCGAAGCACCCCCAGCAGATGGCCATAGAGAGTCTCTGTCTAAGAGCCTCCAAAGGAGACTCCACCATATCCCCCAGGCAAGGTATTCCGGTCTAATTTTTAGACAGAATCTCTTTTCCTGTAGTTTGAAACTACTGCTCCCTATCCTGGCCCTGGAGCAGCAGAAAACAGGCTTGCTCCATCCTCCACGGGACATCCCTTCAGATATTTAAACATGGCTATAATGTGGCCTTTTAACCTTCTTTTCTCCAAGTTAAACATGCCCAGCTCCCTAAGCCTCTCATAGGGCTTCACGGTCTCCAGGCCATTTTGGTTGCTCTCCTCTGCACGTGTTCCAGCTTATGAATATCCTTCCTGAACTGTGGTGCCGAGAACTGGACCCAGTATGCCAGGTGGGATCTGACCAAAGCAGAATAGAGTGCTACCATCACTTCCCTTGACCTGGACGCTATCATAGGATCATAGAAATGTAGAGTTGGAAGAGACCCCAGGGGCCATCAGTCCAACCCCCTGCCATGCAGGAACACCCTCAAATCAATCCCGACAGATGGCCATCAAGCCTCTGCTTAAAAATCTCCAAGGAAGGAGACTCCACTACACTCCGAGGCAGCAGATTCCACTGCCGCACAGCCCTGACCATCAGGAAGTTCTTCCTGAGGTTCAGGTGGAATCTCCTTTCCTGCAGCTTGAATCCATTGCTCCTTTCCTGGTCTCTGGAGCAGCAGAAAACAAGCCCTCTCCCTCCTCTACATGGCATCCCTTCAAATATTTAAACATGGCTATCATGTCCCCTCTTAACTTTCTCTTCTGCAGGGGCAAAACTCATCACTTTCCAAACAGCTTAACTAGAACATCCCTTAGAACATTTACAGGAGTGCACAAAGGGAAGAATGGATTTCAATCCTTTGAGCTTGGAAAGAATTTCAAGAGGGTCCATCATAGGGCCTAGCATCTTACGGTACAGCGAAGAACTTACAGAGAAAGGAAACCATTTAAATACTCAGAGTGCAGAAAGAATTATAGTCAGCAGGGCACTCTTATTTATCACCACAGAATCCACACAGGAGAGAAACCATTTCAGTGCTCAGAATGTGGGAAAAGCTTTAGTCAGAGAACTACTCTTACTGATCATCAAAGAATCCATACTGGAGAGAAACATATGAATGTGCTGAGTGTGGAAAGAAGTATAGTTGAAGCACTACCTTTATTTATCATCAAAGAACACACACTAGTGAAAAACCACTCAAATGCTTAATATGTGGAAAGAGATTCAGTTTGAATACTACCCTTACTTATCATCAAAGAACTCGCACTGGTGAAAGGCCATTTAGATTCTTAGAATATGGGAGAAGTTTCAGTCATAATGACCAACTTATTTGTTATCAAAGAAGCCACAGTGGTGAAATGCGATTTAAATGCCCAGTGTGTGGAAAGAGTTTCACTCAAAGCAGAGATCTTACTGTACATCAAAAACTCCACAAAGGAAACAAGCCATATAAATACTCAGAGTGTGGAAAGAGCTGTCAGACTGATAACCTCACTATGTATCAAAGAATCCACTTTGGAGGGAAACAATATAAATGCTCTAAGTGTGGAAAAACTTTCAGTCACAGCAGTCATCAAAGAACTCACACAGGTGAGAAGCCATACCAATGTTCAGCATGTGGAAAGAGTTTCAGTCAGACTGTTACCACGGTTCTGACATGCCCGGTGATAGCACCACATATCCCTTGATATCAAACTTATTTGGCCTTCACTTGACCTTTCTCTGCCACTCTGCCCCACGTGTTTGCAAGGGCCGCCGGACAAGCACGTAAACAGGCGCGGCCGTTAATGATTGGACATTCCAATCCCCACTTAGGCAGGCAGATTAATGCCTCTCCGTTGCTTCAGGGACCATTTTCTTGCAGACACACCTTGCTTAAGTGCAACTCTACACAAAGATGCTCGGCCGAGAGCCGGCACTTTCTTTATGCTGAGCTATTTGCATACTGGCTACACTATTGTCATCCATCGCTAAGCTCATCGTGTAAAACCTGACCTTTTCCAACGCTTTTGTCCCGCTCCAAATTCTCTTTGTTCTCACCGAGCATGGCATGGCCTGTAGGCACAATCCATCCTATAAAAAAACCCCAATTCTGAGCCCACCTCTGATCACTTGCTCAGACTGCTCGGATCACCCTGGACTTCCATCTAGCCTTGCTGCCACTCTGTCCAGTGAAGTTGTCCCCTCAGTTCCCAACAACTGAGTCTGCCTCTCTTCCTGGAACACTCCAGACTGCTATCCCGCCTTGCTGTCGGTTTGTCCAGTGAGTCGCCCCCTCAGCAAACCGCACTGAGCTTTCTTCCCTGCAATCCTCCACGTCTCTCCAGGACTACGAGATAAGGTGTCATATCACCCATTTTCCCCCAAGAACTCCCATTTCTGTTCTAGTTAGTCGTGTGCATGTGGTGTCTTATTCGTTGTTTGTCTTTTAATAAAGCTATTATTATGTTTACTATTTTAAAACTGTCTGACTGCTCTTCTGACCTGACACTGTATACATAGGGTTAAAAGGTCCCAGCTAAAGTTACCCTGCCTCTCTTTAGCTTAAGAGAGTGCTCGAGTTAATTTCCCCATCTTGTGTTTTTGCTTGGTTATTTGGGCGTCCCTCCCGGGACCGCCACAATACAGGGTAACAAGACCAGCAGTCTTACTAAACATCAAGGAACACACACTAGTGAAAAACCATTTAAATGCTCTGAATGTGGAAAGAGTTTCTGTCAGATCAGTAGCCTTAAGACAGCAAAGAACCCATACAGAAGAGAAACCATATAAATGCTCAGAATGTGGAAAGAGCTTCAGCCAAAGTAGTCATCTTACTTCTCATCAAAGAACTCATACTGGTGAAAAAGCATTTCAGTGATCAGAATGTGGAAAAAGCTTCAATCAGACTAATGGGCTTGTTAAGCATCTAGAAACTCACACAGGGGAGAAATAATATGAATGCTCAGAGTGTAAAGGGGGTTTAAATTATAACAGTAATCTTATTTTGCATCAAAGAACTCACATAGGAGAGAAGTCATACACATATTCAGAGTGTGGAAAGAGTTTCAGTCGGACCGGTAGTCTTATTAAACATCAGGAAATACACACAGGAAATAAATTTTATAAATGCTCAGTGTGTTGGAAAAGCTTTGTTCAGATTAGTAGACTTACTATACATCTAAGAACCTATACAGAAGAGAAAACCATATACATGTTCAAAATGTTGAAAGAGCTTTAGTTGGAATACTATCCCTACTCATCATCAAAGAACCTACACTGGCGAAAAACCTTTTAAGTGCTTAGTGTGGGAGAAGTTTCACTCAGAACAGTAACCTTACATTCCATTAAAAAACCCACACAAGTGGCTGCAGGTGAGGCTGTTGATTTACCTAGTGAGTTATCAAGAGGCTATAGCTTGCCCTGGGGAGTTTGGACTGCACCTATGGGACACATTAGTATGCAAGGTACTGAAATAACATCAGAAGCTTAAGGGATTGGGCTGATCACACAACCAGTTTGGGCATGGGCTCAGCCCCAAAGGGTGTCCTGGTCCAATTAACCCCCTAGCATAGCAATTTGTACATGGCTGGGCAGTTATGGAGGAGTTAGGATCCCTTCATCTGGTGTGGGATATAATGCAGTTCACAATTTGGCCATTCCCTATGAGGAGCAGATGCTCCTTTGGGTGATCACCGCTTTCAATCCACAAGGGACAAAGTACTGCTAGGAAAATATGTAGATGTGTTCACCCTGCTTTATCATGAGTTAGAGATAAGGAGTAAATATATGACAAAGAAAAAGAAAAGTTGAAACACAAGGTTAACAGTGTTACTATGGTTCAGGCCTACCCGGTGATAGCACTAGATATATCCTTTTTGATATCAAATCATTTGGCCTTTCTCTGCCACCCCACTCCACATGTTTGCGAGGCCACCAGACAAGCACGTACACAGGCGCGCCCAGTAAGTGCTGGGCATTCCAACTCCCACTTAGGCAGGCAGATTAACACCACTCCATTGCTTCAGGGACCTCTCTTGCAGACACCCATTGCTTAAGCGCGACTCTACACAAAGACGTTCGGCCTCGAGCCAACGCCCTTACAATGCCAAGCCATTTGTATACTGGCTACATTATTGTCAAACCTGTGCTAAGCCGATCATGTTAAACTTGACCTTTCCCATAGCTTTGTCCCACTCCAAACTCACATTGTTCTCACCGAGTATGGCATGGCCTGTAGACACAATCCACCCCATAAAAAGTCTCTGAGTCCGAGCCCACCTCGGAACGCTCGCTCGCCCCGTCCGGACCTCTCGTCCTGTTTGGATCACTCTGGACTTCCATCCTGCCTTGCTGTCGCTTGGTCTGACGAGCTCCCCTCAGCGAACCATGCTGAGCTTTCTTCCCTGCCATCTTCAAGTTCTTCAGGATTACGAGAAAAGGTGTCGTATCACCCATTTTCCCCGAAAACTCTCATTTCCAGTTCCCAGTTAGCTGTGTGCTTGCGTTGTCTTATTTGTCGTTTGTCTCTTAATAAAGATATCATTGTTACTGTTTTAAAACCTGTCTGACTGCTCTTCTGACCTAACCCCGTAGACATTGGGTGGCAAGATCCCTGCTAAGTTACCCTGCCTCTTGCTAGCTCAAGAGAGTGCTTCAGTTAATTTTCCCATCTTGTGTTTGTATTTGGTTATTTGGGCGCCCCTCCCGGAGCCCCCAGAGAACAAGGTAACAACAGGACCTGGGCAAACTGGTTGCTTGGCCTGTTTATAGATGTAGGGGTGATTGCCAGAGCACAGCCTCTGTGAGCTTTTACCCTCATCCAGTACATAGATATTATGTATTGGGGCTACGTAGATTCTTCTGGCCCTGAGTGATTACTTTATGGCTAGACTTTCCACATGAGGGCAGCCATTAATCCTGCCCTCAGAGAGGACCAAATGTAGTGTCAGTTATGGGTGTAGATCATGAGCTCTGCGTAAGTGCGGGATCTCACATTGGCCATATAGTGCAGAAAGCTGAAGTAGGTGTATCAGGTCAAGCCCATGGTACTCCAGGATAGTCACAGAAATTGCTTTGAAAACATCCTTGACATACAAGGCTACTCCTCCTCCTTTCTTGTTTGGTCTATTTTTACAAAATAGGCTATACCCCTCTATTCCTATATTCCAGTCATGAGACTTATCCCACCAGGTCTCAGTGATGCCTATCAAATCGTATTTATTTTGTTGTACTAGGAGTACAAGTTCATCCTGCTTGTTTCCCATACTCCTTGCATTAGTGTTGAGACACTTAAGTCCCCGGGCCCTTCCTGCAAGTCCTGTACTATTGTTTCTACTCCTCCCGCCATTGGCCGCTTGTACTACTTGTCCAGTATCATTTGGGCCTTTCCCCCCTGCACTCACTGAGTCCTTGCCCTGAATAATATTGTCTCCCTCCCCAGCGAAACTTAGTTTAAAGACCTCTTAATCCTCCTTGCGAGATGGTTTGCAAAAACATTCCTGCCCAGTTTTGTGAGGTGCAGCCCATCCCTCACCAGAAGCCCATGTTCATGGAAATTCAGGCCATGTTCCAAAAACAAACCGTTGCCGGCAGCACCATGTGCGGAGCCAGTTGTTGACCTCTGCTATTGCGCCTTCCCTACGTGCGCCGTATCCTTGAACAGGGAGGAGAGATGAAATGACCACCTGCACACCAAGGTCCTTAAGCTTCGTCCCCATACACTCGTAGTCCTTTGCAGTGTGGTAAAAGCTGCTCCTCGCAGTGTCATTGGTTCCGATGTAAACCAAAATGAGGGGCTTATGGTCAGTGGGTTTGACCAGTGTGGTTAGCCTCTCTGTTATGTGGTGGATCCTGGCCCCAGGAAGACAGCAGACCTCTCGATTGAGCTTGTCCGGTTTGCAAATTGCCGTTTCAGTTCCTCTGAGCAAAGAGTCCCCAGCAACCAGAACTTGCCTTCTCTGAGGCTTGTCCTGGGCTCCTCGACGAGCATGTTCTACTCCGACTGCCTGAGCATTCTGTTGAGGCTGGGAGCGTTGATCTAGTTCCTGTTGCCGAAGTTGGATTCCTTCTTGTTGACATTCTGTTCCCTCCACGTAGTGCTCCTCATTGTTTGTAAGGCCAAGTACATCGAAGCGATTGTGTAGGTTAAGAGTCTCTGTTACCTTCCTGGTCCTTTTACTCCTCCGTGTGACATTCGCCCAAGTCTCTGTTTCCTGGCACAGTGTACTGACTTCCTGATCTGGCAGCTCCTCCGTGCATTTGGATTTCCAGTAGGTCTTCTCAGCCCTATCCAAAAACTCCTCCCCTTCCCTAATAAGATGGAGATCAGAAATTCGTGCCTCCAGCTGGCAAACCTTCTCCTCCATTCCCCTCATTTTGGTTCATGTTGGAACCAGCTTGCACTTGGTGCAGGTGTACCCAAGAACCTCTTGTGGCAAGAAAAGGAACATGCCACAAGTGTTACAGGTGACCGCAGCAGCTCCCTCACCTTCCATCCTTGAAACTACAGAGAGTAGTACAGGACGAAGCTCGAGAAAGAATAATTGGGCTTTCTTTCTGAAATTCAGCTGTATAAGCTACGTTAGCTCTATTGATTGTCAAAGGTTAAACTTGGAGGATTGAAGTAAAGGAGTTCAAGTGCGCGTGCTGAAGGTGCTTGCTGTTGGGAGCTCCTAATAAAGCTCCCCCGCTAGCTGCCTCCTCCCCCTTGTTAGTCAGACCATGTGATCAGGCAGAGCCCACAGCCAGCACAATAGCAAGCAAACAATAGCAAGCAAATAAACAGCAAAAACAAGCACAGCCCCACAAGCAGAGCAAAAACAAGCACAGCCTCAATCACGAGACTCATCCCACCGAGTCTCAGTGATGCCTATCAAATCGTATTTATTTTGATGTACTAGGAGTTCAAGTTCATCCTGCTTGTTTCCCATACTCTGTGCATTAGTGTAGAGACACTTACGTCTCCGGGCCCTTCCTGCAAGTCCTGTACTACAGTTTCTACTCCTTCTACCATTGGACGCTTGTACTACTTGGCCCATATCATTTGGGCCTTTTCCCTCTGCACTCACCGAGTCCTTGCCCTGAAAATATTGTCTCCATTCCCCAGCGGAACTTAGTTTAAATACCTTTTAATCCTCCTTGTGAGACTATTTGCAAAAACATTCCTGCCAAGTTTTGTGAGGTGCAGCCCATCCCTTGCCAGAATCCCACGTTCATGGAAATTCAGGCCGTGTTCCAAAGACCCAAACTGTTGCCGGCGGCACCATGTGCGGAGCCAGTTGTTGACTTCTGCTATTGCCCTTTCCCTTCGTGTGCCATGTCCTTCAACAGGGAGGAGAGACGAAATGACCACCTGTGCAGCAAGGTCCTTAAGCTTTGCCCCCAGGTGGCAGCAAAGAACAGCAATCAGATAAGAAGAGGGCTGAAAATGCCTGTTTACTCCTAAAGGGGCCCAGCTCCATTAAGTTGCATAGATGAACATTTTTTCTGCAATTGCATCTGGGTCAGGAGGCAGCACATTATTTAGAGGAAAAGTTTAAGGTCGGTGTCCAGATTCCATTTCAAGGAATCTGTCTTCTTTATGGGTCTAAGGATTTAGATCTAATAATTTAAAATCAGCTCCAACAGAGTCCTGCCTCTTCAGATATAGAGGAACATTTACCAACACCCAGCTTCACACAGCACAGGCAGCAAAGAGAGACTCAGCATTGCTCTCTCAGAATTTATAACCAGCAACAATAAATCAAGGCACAGCTACACTAGGTTTTGGGACTATTTAGCTGGCTTCCTTCCCCTCCAGGAGTTGTCAAAGCTTATCTGACCTGCTACCTTGCCTACCTGATGCCTTGACAAATGCTCAGACTGACCTTGGACACTCCCTTGCCGTGAAACCCTGCTGGACTTTGTTTATGTTGGACTTTATTTATGACTCTTTGCTTACTGCCTGGAAGTAAATAACAAACTCGGAGATATTTAGCTTGTTTGTTTGATTTATCAGCTGTGCAGGACTGAGACAGGACAAAAAAGGAGATTTAAAGGCATTAGTTCTCCCTAAGTGGCAGCCACTGCATAGAGGTCCAATAGGTCACTCAGACTAATTTACGATGGCACCAAACTCCTATAAAAGGATACGGGGAGACAGACCTAGAGGAGATCCGATTCCAGAAGAGCAAGTAAAAGTGATCATTAGCCACCTATGAAAAGAACTGCAAGAAGGCTGGTCAGCAGGTCTTGATCCAATTGACCAGAAGCTGCCAGTCCTGACAAATAAAATCTCTAAACGGGGGGAATGCTGTGAATAAGATATTGCACATAGGGATCTCCAGTGACATAAGAGTTCAAGAACTAGAAGTGGCTACTTTAGGGTAGCCTTCTTACACATAAGAAAGTCAGCTACCCCAGCCCCAAGTCCTGTAATTTCTAGAAAGGTAATCTACACAACTGGTTCATAGTGCCGGTTTTATACCCAGGAAAACTAACCGGTGGGAAGGGTCTGTGGATTAAAATGTGGTGACATTTTTCCCAGCTGAAAATACATTTGATGAGCATGTCATGGGACATCTGGGGAATGACTGGGCAAAGTATGACTCATTCCTTAGGGGACGTGGAGTAAAAGGCTGAGTCATGATAGTGAAATCATGACAAGGGGTTGCATCAGCCAAAGGCCCTGAGTGATGACGTGGAAGCAGGTGTGCATAAAAGAGGAGATGGAATGCTTACTCTCTCTCTGACACTCTGCATCCCGTATCTCTGCATCCCGTCACACTGCTCCTGAAACTCTGATGCTGAATCTCTGCCTGTGGATCTGTGTATCCTGTGTACAGATGTATATACTGCAACTTTGAAGATTAAAGCCTCTAGGTATTTTGGATGACAAACTCTGTGTCCATGAGTTTACTAACCAGTGGGTAGAGGGGTCAGAGCTAATGCTATACTTGTACTCTGCTGCACACGCTTGTTGCTTCTTGGAAACTCTGCTATGTTATGCTTGCTTCTGGGACACTTTTTTTTTTTTTATTTTATTAACATAACACAAACACAAAAATAAAACACCATGTGGTACAACTAATAATAAAACAAAAAGATTTCAACCAAAAAAACCTTACATTATTATTTCTCTCTTATATAATTACAATCAAAAGCTTATTCTATATCCGATTACTTATATATTTTTATTACCTATCTCCAATTCTTATTCTCATTATACTCATTATTATAGTAATATCATTCTTAATTCTATATTTTTCCCTTAAATTTAATCTATTGCTATTACTAAATACAATCTTGTTACTTAACATATTAACCCCAAAGCTGATTATATTTTAACTTATTTTTTATTTTTGTTTTTTTGTTTTTTATTTTGTTTTGTTTTTTACAAAATTAAACAACTCAACTCCAATTTAAACAAAACACCACATTATTATCATAACAAAGGGTAACCCACCCCCCAGAGCCAACTTTTTATTTAATCCATTTTCCAAAATTGCCATTCTTCTTGTGAAAGGGTAACTTTACCATCTCTTATCAAAACTTTTTCCAAAAATATTTTCCAAATTTCTTCAAAATCGTTCCCTTTTACTATACCTTTCATAAATCTAATTCTACATGTTAATTTATCATTAATTGCGATATTCCACACTTCTTTATACCATTCCTCTATTTGAAGTTTTTCATTTGTTTTCCATTTTTTTGCTATTATTAACCTCGCTGCAGTTAACAAATTTCTCATTAGTTCCTTTATTACCTGGGTACACTCCACCTCATTATAAATAGACAGCAACCCTATATTTGGACATACTGGTACCTCAACTCCTGTTATCTCCTTTATCTCTTTAAAAACCTTTAGCCAAAATTCCATTATCTTATTACAGTTCCACCACATATGCATATATGTACCGATTTCTTGACATCCTCTCCAGCATAATCTTGAATATTTCTCATCTATCTGGTTTAGTTTTACTGGAGTCAAATACCATTTCCAAACTATTTTATAGTAATTCTCTTTTATTCTTATAGATAATTTTTTTAAATGACGTTGTTTCCAAATTTTTCTCCATTCTTGTATATCTATGTTTTGCGATGTCTCTTCCTCCCACATTTTTCTAAGATAATCCTCTTCTTGTTCTTTTGCCAATATTTTATATATTTCACTTGTAATTCCCTTTAATATTTCATTTTCTTGCATATTTTCTCTTTGAATAATAATTTGTTCAAATTTAGTATATTATTTAAAATCTTTAACATATCTTTTCATACTCTTTGTCCATTGCTCTAATTGTATATAATTCAACCAAGATATTTTGGTTTCCTGCAATCTCTCTTTCATTCTATCTTTATTAATCATTATTTTCATCCAATCTTTTAATCTAAATATTTTTTGTTTTTTTATTTCTTTTTCTATTATTTCTCTTAAATTTATTGGGAATTTTTCCATCATTACTATCGGAGTTAATGTGATATAATCGGTAACAATTTTTTTTTATTTTTCTTCCATATTTCTATTATATTTTTTATAAAGGGATTTTCTATCTTTTGCTTCTGGGACACTTTTTGTCCAGAGCGCAGCGGGTCCAGGGAGGATTCTGTGCTGGTGCTTTAAATCCATGTCCCGTCAGGGTCTGCCTTCTTTTCCTGCACCAAAGGAACACCGAGTTCCTGCATTAACAATCCAAATTCATTGAGCAAGAATGCACAATGACGCATATTGAATTCTGCTATAAAGAAAGAGTCATATAAATAATGGGCCATCCCCCTCAGGCATCTGTCTTAAACTTAATACCCACTTTAAAAAGGTACTGAACTTCTTGAAGGAGGTACACGATACTGAGTATCCCACAGGAAAGGCCCAATACTTGTAAAACTGTCTAAGCCTGCTAACTCAAAATCATCTGGATTGATCGGCAGCAGGCACATTGCAGTCTTAATGCTACAATTTGCCAGCTCAGCTCCCTCCCTGTGTCTCCAAACTTCCTTAACTGCTGTGTCCAAAAAAGTATTCTGGACAGTACACAGTTCCAATAGAATGGCATCATTAACAGACTCCACTTTGAAATAAGACTAATGGTGAATTATTCTGTATACATCTGTGACTGTCTTGGGAATTATGCCAATTGGGGAGATTCTCAAACTGGGCACAGGAGGTTAGGGGTAGGGTCCAACCACCCTTCCTTCAGCCATCTCTTTCACAGTTTTTTACCTAAAGACATACTGGAAACTGAGCACTGGCTTCAAATTCTTAGCTGTATAGGGCAACAACTCCCCTGAAATGGTACCCTAAAACCAAATTGAAACCCCTCCAAGACAACGAGCTGCTGCTTGGTCAGGGTATAAAGCAACCACACTAGGAGCTTCTGAAACTTAATTGGAGTGGGCCCCCTTTGGCAGTGGGGGGGCATTCCCTGCCCCCTACTTACCCTCCTGTTGCTCCTGATTACTCCTCTACCCTTGGGACAGTTCTGAAAGGAGGACCTCTGCATATGGAATATCCATGCCTGTACATACAGGAGCACTTTATGAAAACAGCCTGGGCCCCAAACTTCTAGCAAGGCATCTTCTGCTGCTATTCTGGGGATGCCCTGTGAATGTACTGTGGAAGTCCCCCTATTATTTTGAATAAAGTGACTGCTGTCAGCCATCTCTCCTGGACTTGTCCTTGCAGGTATAATGCCCTGCATCTGTACCTGGGAATGGATAAAATCCCATCTCATGGTGGGATACTTAGGGCCCTATCACACTACACTCCTGTAGTGCTATTATTCCACTTTAACGGTCATGGCAACATTCTGTATAATTCTGGGGTTTGTAGTTTCATGAGATCCAAGCGCTCTTTGGCTGAAAATTCTAAATGTTCCTCCCTAAACTGCAAATCCCAGGATTCCATAGGATAGAACTATGGCAGTTAAAGTGAAATAACAGCACTATAATAATTGTTCTCACCGAGTATGGCATGGCTTGCAGTCACAATTCACCCTATATAAACCCCCCGATTCCAAGAGCACCTCGGATCGCTCTGGACTTCCATCCCGCCTTGCTGCCGCTTGGTCTGGCGAGCTCCCCTCGGCCTCCACCCTGAATTTCTTCCCTACCATCTTCAGCTTCTTCAGGATTACGAGAAAAGGTGTCGTATCACCCATTTCCCCCGAAATTCCGTATTTCTAATTCTTCCATTAGCTGTTTGATTGTGGTGTCTTTACTGTTTGTTTGTCTTTTAATAAAAACATAATTTTGGTATTTTAAAACTGTCTGACTGCTTGACTGACCTGACCCCATAGACATTGGGTTGCAAGATCCCTGCTAAGTTACCCTGCCTCTCACTAGCTTTAGTGAGTGCTCCAGCTAATTCTCCCCAGAATTGTGTTTGTGTTTTGGTTATTTGGGCGCCCCTCCCGGGACCCCCAGAGAACAGGGTAACAATGCCTCTACTCCTTCATCCAAGTCATTGATGAAGAAGTTGAATAGCACTGGGGCCAGGAGAGAACCCTGTTCACCCCACTAGTCACTGCTTTCTAGGATGAAAAGCGGCCATTGGTGAGCACCCTTTGCATTTGGTCGGTCAACCAATTACAAATCCACCTTACAGTAGAACCGTTCAGCCCGCATTCTACTAGCTTCTTTGCAAGAATGTCATGGGGAACTTTGTCAAAGGCCTTACTGAAATCAAGATATGCTACGTCCACAGCATTCCTTTCATCTATCAAGCTTGTAACTCTATTGTAAAAAGGGATAAAAACTATGATGAAACAGCCACAATCAGCTGGAAGTTGAGCAAAACAATGGCAATGCACCTTGCTTCCAGTGCACCAGGACATGTAGCTACAGGCCATAGAGGAGAAAATTATCCCTCCTCATTCTGTCTTACAGAATTCTAAGTTTGGTGAGATGCTTAGAATTTTTTGCCAAAGAGCTATAATATGGTACTTCAGGGAAGTGCTGCACGGAATTCTAAGTATTTCAACAAACTACAAATCCCAGGATTCCAGAGGATGGAACCATGAACTGTTGCAATTGTATCATGCAGAAGCACCACAGGCTGTCCCTAGTTTGCACAATTTAATACAACATCAAAAACCATTTAAGTTTATTATTCAGCTGCCCCACACAATCTTTCTATTCACTCCCTGCCTCACTCAACTGAGTAGAAGGGTTCGGGAGCTATTTAGATTTCTCCACCCCAGCCCTGTCCAAATATTTTCCCACGAACTCAGCATGTATTGCTGGGTGCTCTTTCAATCTCTCCGCTAGAGGCACATAAAACAAACAAACAGTGACCTTGGGACACTGTAGTGGACCCACAACATCTGGAGAACTGGAAGATAGTGAGGGACAGATTAAATGTGGTGACAGTGGGAGTCCAGATCCAATCTGTGAATTTGAGGTTCCTCACCCAACTCTTTGCTTTCAGAGAGCTTCTCCTCAGTGTGGGTTCTTTGGTGTAAAGTCAGGCTACTGTTGCCACTGATGCTGTTTTCAGGCTTCAGATAAGAACACAGTTTCTCCTTAATATGAGATTTTGGTGTGAAGTCAAGCTGCTGTTCACACTGAAGCTCTTTCTACTCTCTGGACATTTATATGGTTTATCCTCAGTGTATGTTCTTTGGTGTAAAATCAAGCAACTGTTCGTACTGAAGTTCTTTCCAGACTCCAGGCATCTATATACCTTCTCTTAGTGTGGGCTCTTTCATGTAATGTCAAACTACTGTTCAGACTGAAGAACATTCCACACTGGAAGCTTCAACAGAGCTTCTCCCCAGAGTGTGGGTTCTCAGATGTCCAGTTAAGGGAATGACATTAAACAATTTTTTATCGGTTTCTCCCCTATGTGGATTCTCTGATGTGCAGTTAATGTTCCACTGTCATTGAAACATAGAATCATAGAGCTGGAAACGACCACAGAGCCATCCAGTCTAACCCCCTGCCGTGCATGAACTCAACAGATGGCCATCTAGCCTCTGCTTAAAAACCTCCAAAGAAGGAGACTCCATCACACTCCCAGGCAGCATATTCCACTGCCAGACAGCTCTGACCATCAGGAAGTTCTTCCTGAAGTTTAAGTGGAAACTGTTTTCCTGCAATTTGCATCCATTGCTCCTTGTCCTAGTCTCTGAGCAGCAGAAACAAGCCCACTCCCTTCTCGACATGACATTCCTTCAAATATTTAAACATGGCTATCACGTCCCTCTTAACCTTCTCTTCTGCAGACTAAACACCCCCACTTCCATAAGCCGCTCCTCACAGGGCATGGCTTCCAGACCCTTCACCAATTTGATCATCCTCTTCTGGACATGTTCAATATCCATCTTGAAATGAGGTGCCCAGAATTGGACACACTTTCCACACACCAGACATCCATACGATTTCTCCGTGTTGATTCTGAAATGACTGTTTAAAACTGATTCACAGCTGAATATTTTCCTGCACACTAGATATTTTTTTCCACTTGTCTCTTTGTGGTCTTCTCGTCAGATGCAGACTTCATAAATGCCAGTGCCCTGACAAGCAGGGGATGACTTTATACCATCATTTGCCTGGCTATCTTCACACATTTTGCATCCCCTGTGATTTCTAAATATCTCATTCCTTGCTGCATGCTACACATTTTCTAAGGACACCACAGTCATTCTCTATAATTCTCACTATACAGTTCACCATCTATGTAGGAGAAGGAGAAGAAATTCCTCGGAAGTGCTCAGAGTGAAAAGAAAAAAGCAAATGATATCATTAGGGAACAAGATAGTTAGCTGTTTTCCCTATTTACATCTATTGCACTGCAGACTAATGAGTCTTATCTCATTGTGGTTGCAGAATAGGACCTCTGTTATGGGTCCCACCATGTGGAATAGTCTTCCTCATTCAGATCAATCTTCCTGTATTCTTCTTATAGTATTAGTATTGGAGATAGGTCACACATGTGCATATTTCCTTTACTTGGTTCTGCCCTATACATACATACAACAGTTAACAAAGCCTCTGACAAAGAAGCTAATTTTTACAAAGCCTCTTTACACCGACCCAGTTCCTCTTTTTCATTGTCCTTTATCTAGCTGAAAGAATTTTACCAACATCAGCTTTGGAAAAATGGTGAGGGAGGGCTGTGGAAACATACACTTCCAGTGTCAGGTTGTAGCAACATGTCTACAGCTTTAGCTAGGAAAGAATAAGATTCTACTCTAGGCAATCCTACTTGTGCTGTGAGTGCCTGCCTAAAATAGGCATGATAAAACAGCAGCTGCCTCCAAAATCCCTTACTGAGCATACATGAACAGCAAAACAGAGAGAAAAAGGAAGAGTAGGTAAGCCTCACCAGCTACCCCCAGCATGTTAAAAAAGTATAGATCCATAGGTTTGGCTACCAAAATGGAAACCCTAAGAAAAGTAGAGACTGGTGAAAAAAGAAATCACCCCAGTTGTATTTTGGAAGAAACCTTCAAGTAGCATCTAGAACACTAATTCGTAACCTGTGATCCACAGACCTCGGAGGGCTGCAATGTCCTCACAAGGGGGTCTGTAAAGGCTAGAAGAAATGTTATGACCTTTTACAGTGAAAGAAAGAAAGAGGAAGGAGGGAGGAAGGGAGGGAGGGAGGGAGATAAATTTGCACAGAACCATTCCAGTAGAAACATAGTAGAGTATGTATTTACTTATTTCTCCTTTCTCTCCAAATCTGAAAAACCTGGATGAGCAACTTTCAATAAATATTTAATGCACTTTAGGGTTTTAAATCTTAAGTTTAATCTTGGTGATCCACAGCAACAAAAGATATTTAAAGGAGGTCCACGATAAAGGAAGGGTTCTGTTTTAGAAGGCCCAAGAATGGTTTGTTTACTTATGCAAGGTTTTCCTGAACTGGTGGTTTCACAGCACATGGGCATATTGATATTTTTTAGTGAAAACTTTACTGGAACAGGTTGTGTGGTTCTTCTTTTTTATGTTATGGGGATCTATCCGTATTCTTTTCTTATTCTCTGGTACCAAATCCTCTATTAAAGAAGTTGTGCCCAAGAACACATCTACTTTTTTTAACTTAAATACAACTGTATAACCTAGAGAAGCCATTTTCTATCTCCATCCAGGGGAGTGCATTCTAACCAAGGGGATCCATTATCCTGCCACAGTGATTTGCAGAGCTGGCTCTGGAATAGTCTGGGTAGAATTCAGCGTTTAGAGCCCTGATTCTTCCACTTACCATTAACGGGAGATGTTGGGACCCATCTGTAAAGGAATGGAATGCTTTCTCTTTCTGTAAACCACCTGCTGCCTTGATTTATCACCAATAAAACTGATCTCATCACAGAGATGCCTGTCAGTGTTCAGTTCTAAACATCGTTTTAGAGAAGCCTGGGAGGTCAGCCAGTTGCTGCTCAAAACAATGACATACGCCGATGACAGCTGACTTTTTTTCCAAGTTCACATAAAGAATTATGATTGCATAAGCTGCCACAATTTGTGTAATCCTTGGACAATCAGCTGTGGTTTGCAAGGTGTTAATGAAAGTGTGCCACCCTAGCTAAAGGCCTATCACTGCCTGTGTAATGAGAGCAAGTTGTGGCACAATGTGCGTTGTGGAATCGGTTGTGCAATGATGCAATCTAGCACACAGATGGCATTGGTTGCCCACAGCAGAGCTCTGCTGGCACAGTCTTATACTACACAGTCTCACTATTGGCCATTATATGGCATAAACTTTTATCACGCAATTAGACTACTGTAATGTGCTCTACTTGGGGCTGCCCTTGAAAACTGTTGCAAGAAGCTACAGGTGGAAATGCAGTAGCCAGACTGTTGTCAGGTGTGCACTTTATGGTTTTGAACCCACTGTACTGTCTTCTATTCTGTTTTCCAAGCTCAATTTGCAGTTTTGCTCTCAACATATAAAGACCTAAATGAACTGGGGTCAGGATATCTGAAAGACCACCTCTTCCCATAACAGCCTGCCTGAAATTTAAGATCTTCAGCAAATTTATCTCTAAATTTAATACTCAGAACAAGAGGACAGGAAGCACATTCCTTACGGGGAGAGGTTAATCTGTTGGGAACCGAATGATGAGTATGCATTTATTATACTCTTCCTCAAATCTCATATGACCTCCAAATCTGTGGCATATGCTTGTATCATTAGGAGCACAATATCTGAAATCACTCCCTGCTATTCCAATCGTTGCATGCCAAGCCCTTTGCAACCACATTGGCACATTGCTAAGCATCCTTCAGTGGATCAAGTGAGTTGCAAAACTTCTATAGTCAGGGACAGAAATCACTTTGGATAGGGGAAGACTCCCAATTTCCCTCATTCCTCCTTGTGGTATGCCAAGGAAATGCCTTGAGAACATTCCCTTGTAAGCAGAGGACTGGAGCCAGCAACAAACCAGGACTATCCAGTGCCCTCCAGCTGACAGTGGACTACAACTCCCATCACCTGGGTCTACAGCTGCTGGGGCTGATGAGAGCAGCAGTCCAAACCACTAGTCCAGGTTACCTCCCTACCTGCCAACTAGCATGTTGAATTAGAAATTGGAAAAGCTACCTCTGCAAATTTTGAAAGTGGGTGAAAGTATTTAAGCCTCCACAAATACTCACGGAAGCCACACATGGAGCCCCCTCTCTGTGGATGGATTTGGGGTCCCTGTGTGTGTATGTAGGTGTTTACTTTCTCTTTCTCTGCCCATCCCTCCTCCACTCACTTCTGTAAATGGTGGCTGAAACCAGTTGAGGGATGTGGTGGGGTGGAAGGGAATTTTTCCCACTGCTCCAGAGGTTGCTGAGCTGGTTGAGAAAGAAAGAAAGAAAGAAAGAAAGAAAGAAAGAAAGAAAGAAAGAAGGAAGGAAGAAAGATATCAAGCAAGCAAGCATCATAATGTTGGTCCTGGCGTGTCGATCTGTCTCATCCTTTCTTTTTCCCTTTAGGGCATTCAGGGGGATAAGTTGAGTTGACTTTCGCCGCCGACCTTCATACCTGCCCGTTCAGGACTAAGGATCAGAGATCTTTACCTGACAAAGGAGATTTCCAATAATACTTTTTCTTATATTTCAGAAGACAGAACTGGCCAAACTACTTCTAAGTACTCCTTGCCTAAGAAAATCCTGTGAAATTCATGGAGTTGCCATAAGTCAATAGGCAACTTGAAGGTGCGCACGCATGCACGCATACACACACACACATTGTTAGGGCCTCTGTGAGGAAGAAGCGGATACTGTGTGAACCTCACCTTTAGTTTGGCCTGCTCTTTTTTATTTTCTTTTTCTTTTTTTCCTATTCTGGGTTGCCAGGTGGCTTACAACCATCAACTAAAATCAATCATAAGAACAAGATAGATAAGATGGTTAAATGCCAGTACTGCAAGCCACAAGCCACAAGGTTGTGAGTTCGATCCTGCCGGGCTCCAAGGTTGACTCAGCCTTCCATCCTTTCGCAGGTCGGTAAAATGAGTACCCAGCTTATTGGGGGCATGTATAGAAATGTTTCAAAATACATGCTATTTGTAAGTTGTTCGCCGCCTCGATCCATATGGAGAGGCGGGATACAAATAAATAAATAAATAAAAATAAGATAAGATAAGATAGAACTGGGGTCAACTTTAAGGTTAAAACAGCAATAAATTAAAAACAGTTTAAAAGCAATGTAACAGATGAGGAACCATAGCACCTACCTTTAAATACCCTTTTGCAACAACCCATTAAAGGTCGATCTAAGGCCTTGCCTGTAGGGAGAAAGAAAGCAAAGGGAGGGTCGCCCTAATTTCCCGTGGAAAGGAGTTCTATCGCCTAGAAGCAGCCACTGAGAAGGCCCTCTTCCTTTCTCACATTTATCTCCTTCCTTTCCTGGTGGTGGAAATTATCTCAGGCTTCCCATTTTATCCTCAAAACAGTCCTGTGAGGTAGGTCAGGCAGAGAGAGAGACAGAGAGGATGACTGGCCCAAGATCCTCCAGTGAGTTTTGTGGCTCAGTAGGGACTAGAAACCTGGATCACCCAAGTCCCACTCCAATCCTTTAACCCAAGGTTGGAATTGAACGACCCTGCACCTCCCAGCATAGGCAATGGTAAGGAATAATCAGAGTTACAGTTCAACAGTATGTGGAAGACCACACCACTCCCTGCTCTAACTACAACACCATACTGGCACAGGATTCCACTGGACGTTGTATATGATTATATCTAACGTATAGAAGTCGAAGTTTGTCTGTGTCAGGTGAAGACCTCGGATGATTGGCTGTGTCAGGCGAAGACTTCATATGACTGGCTGCCTGGAAAGATTCTATGGAATCCTGGGGTTTGCAGTTAAGGGAGGGCCTTTGGAATTCTCAGCCAGAGAGCTCTTGGGCCTCAGTAAACTACAAATCCCAGAATTCCACAGGATGTTGAAAGTGGAATAATCACACTATAACAGTACAGGGTGGAAAGGCCCAGCATCTTACACTTTGTGGCAAGTGAAGGGGTTTTAAATTACTACAGATGTCCTGTAGTAAGGAAGGAATTTGTTCCAGATGGGGATTCCCATGAAAACTTATGTTTACAGTTCAAGTCAAATCCTACGTGGTAAACTCTCCACAAAAAGTGAAAACCTGTGTGAATTCCTTAATATTCCAGTGGCAACACCTAACAACCCCTTTAAATCTACATCAAAAACCTCTCACGGTAATGAAGACAGCCCACAGTTAGGTTGGCCTACATTCAAGTCATGAAATGATTCTTCCTCCACTGCAAAACTGAATCCATGATGAGGTCTCCTCCTCTGTTTCTACCATTACATCACTTACTATCTATTGTCATTATTGTGTGTCTTCAAGTCGTTTCCAATTTATGGTGACCCTAAGGCAATCCTATCGTGGGGTTTTCTTGGCATGATTTGTTCAGAGGGGGTTTGCGTTTGCCTAAGAGCCCTGGTGGTGCAGTGGTTAAATGCTGGTACTGCAGCCACTATGTTGTGAGTTTGATCTTGCCGGGCTCCAGGTTGACTCAGCCTTCCATCTTCTGTAGGTCAGTAAAATGAGTACCCAGCTTGTTGAGGGCAATTGGCTAAAACACATTGTAAACTGCTTAGGGAGTGCTTAGCACTGATAAGAGGTAGAGAAACATAATTGCTATTGCTATTCCTCTGAAGATGAGACAATGTGACTTGCTCAAGGCCACCCAATGGTTTGCCATGCCCGAGCAGGAATTCAAACCCTGGTCTCTAGAGTCACAGTGCAGTGCTCAAACTATCACACCATGCTGCCTCTCCCGTTCTATATAGTACCCACTATCTATTCTTAAGCAAATATTCACCATTTTGGGTTCTCTAATTATCATTAGAGAGCCAGCGTGATGTAGTGGTTAAAGCATCAGATTATGAACCTGGAGACCAGGATTCGATTCCCCGTCAGCCATGGAAACGCACTGGGTGGCCTTGTGTGAGTCACACAGCCCCAGAAAGTCCTGTGATAGGTGTGTCTTACGATCACAAACAACTTGAAGACATAACAAGAACAACAATTACCACTACTTGTGTTTATTTTGCATTCGTATGGATGTAGAGCAGTGGTTCTCAACTTCCCTAATGCCGCAACCCTTTAATATAGTTCCGCATGTTGTGGTGACCCCCAAACATAAAATTATTTATTTATTATTTACAATGCCTCCCCCTCAGCAAAGGCCTCCTCGCTGGCCAGGAACGGGGGGGGCAGGGAGGGAAAGAGGAGCTGCACATGTCCCCCAGGAAAAAACTCCGAGAACCCCCGGGCTCTGCTTCTGCTTCTGCTTCGCTCTCATTTCTGCTGGGGAGGCAGTGTGGGAAAAGTTTGAAGAGTGTCGACCCTGGCCGAGGGGGAGGAGGAATCCCAGCGCCTTTGTCTTTTGCACCGGGCGCAGCTGCCCCCCTGAAAAGCGCTGCCTTGCAGCCCCCGGCCCTTCCGCAGCGCCCCCCTCCGTGGTGAGTGGGGCAGGGGCCATGGCGAGGAGGGGGCCTGCCCCCCATGCTGCCGCTGCCCCCCAAGCTGGCCTGTCAGAGGGGAGGTTCTCCCGGTAGTGGAGAAGGGGAGCGATTTCAGTCCCTTCTGAACAGGGGGCAGGAGGACGCGAGTGAGTGGCTCACGCTTGCGCACCACCACTCCTGGGCCTTTTCCGCACACTACCTTATCACGGAGGTGGGGGGGTGCCATTCACGCAAGCAGGTTCTTGTGCGAGGCGCTCTCTTCACTGCTCATTTGTCCCACAGCTGGCTTCCTGCTCGTGCAACTGCCCCGCCCCGTCCTTGCCCAGCGCAGCCTTCAGCTCCCAGGTTGCACTGCGGAAGGAAGGGGTGGGGCGGTCGCGTGACCAGGAAGCCAGCTGCAGGACGAAGGAGCAGCGAGAGAGCGCCTGCGCAGACCTGCTTGCGCGAACGGCACCCCCCACTTCCGCGATAAGGTAACGTGCAGAAAAGGCTTGCGCACCACTACCAAGGAGGGAATGGAGCCTAAGATCATCGGAAATATATATTTTCCGATGGTCTTAGGCGACCCCTGTGAAAGGGTCGTTCGACCCCCAAGGGGGTCGCGACCCACAGGTTGAGAACCGCTGATGTAGAGTAAATAGTAACTACAACCTTATGGATTCATCTGTCATTTTAGGCTTCCTGTTCTTTAGACCCTTACTTGCTGGATGTAGCTGAAGAACAGACAATGCAACCCTACAAGCTGGGTTTTTTTTTTTTACTTCTTCTTTTCTCTTAACTGCTGGAAGATGTCCATTTATCAAGTGTTGAACGTCTTTGTTTATGGTGCTGTTCAGCCTCTTTTTAATTCCTTTGATTATTTACGATGATAATCAAAGTTCCTCTTACAGACGGAAATGGAGGAATACTGATTTAATGGCTGGCAGTTACTTTTTTCCCCTTTGGTCCCTGGCAGAATGCTGACTTTTAATGACCTGGTATTCATATTCATGATATAAAGTTACATCTTTTTGTTATGCTATGAATTTGTTTTTTTTCTTGTTAGACCAGATTGCAAGGTGAGCTCAAAACACCAGCTACAACCACTGAATTAATTTTAATGTGTGCTTTTTAATGGGTGTGGATGTAATTAGAATCATATTATATTATGTTAACAACGTAAGCACAGATGCTAAGCAATAATAACATCATAAAACATTTAAAGCAGCTGAATGCTGATCCAGCTCTCCTTCAGCCTTCACAGTAAAATACAAATAGACTTGGATTATACTTGTTTCCAAATGCAATGTTGGTGTTTTGCTTCATCTAAAAGGAGTCGTGATTTTAATGGGTAACTCTTGCCCTCTAGTGGTAGACGATGTTTTGAAAGATAAGAATGGCCGGTTTATTTTTATTAAAGGAATGTAGACAGAAAACCTGCAACGGTGGGGAGATTTTGTACTCTCAACATACAAAAAGCAGATCTTTTTGTATGTTGCATGTTTTGTACAGATTTTTTTGTATGTTTTTAAATCAACTAAAAAGTTTTACTCATGGTGAACTAACTGATCATGGGAGGAGACTCCAATATGTTTTCGAACTTAGTATTTGATAAATATCCAAATAATAAGCATAGCAGGGCTAAGCCCTCTTAAATCTCTTTTAAGATTCCTCAATGCTGCACAATTAGTAGATGCATGGAGATACTTACATCCATCTCAAAGACCATACCCATTATTCGACTAAACACACACACACACAGACCATTTCTTTATCAATCTATATTAACCCACATTGACTCAATTAATATGAGCCCAAAACTTTACCGAGATCATGTTCCCCATACACTGATTCTTAAAATACAAAATATTATAAGAATATCATGAAGACTTAATGTTGCCCTGCTTGGCAAAAGACATAGAACAGATACAATTAAAGAAAATATAATAAATTTCTTTACTGAAAATGAACTACCAGGCACTAGTCAAGCTAATTTATGGGATACTTTAAAGCAACTATTCACAGATGTTTTAGTAAAGAAAATCCCACTTTCAACAGGAATAGAGAAAAGGCCAGGGAACGCGTATTATCGGAAAATACAAAAAAAAGGAGGGGGGAATCCTAACATATTGGCTAAACTTGATTTTAAAAAAGAACTGAATTGGATTCGCTAGAGGTAGATAAGATACACAGAGCACTGATTTATACTTAACACTAATTTTATGAGCATGGAAACAAAACTTATAAGTTTTTAGCTAATTTACTAAGGAAACAGAGAAAAAGAAAACAGATGAGTGATGTAGTTTTATCAAACCAGCAATTAAAAAAAATTATTCTAAATTATATAAAAATGAGTTAGATCCCCAAACTAATCTAAAAGAATTTTTACACTCCCTTAACTCGAGTAAATTAACTGATGATCATGTAATTTCCTTAAACTCCCCAATAACCTTAAAAGACGTACTAGATGTCATTACAGCCCTTAAGACAGGTAAGTCACCTGGACAAAACAGCTTTCCCATCAAATTTTGTAAACTTTTTAAAGATCACGTAGTGCCCATCATCTTCGGTGATGTCTTAGGTGGCAATAGCCATCCACAACTATGGAAAACTGTAACTATGCCAACATCTGGAGGAGACCCATTATCAGAAGCGAGCATACCAACCTGTCAGTTTACTGAACCAAGATTATAAGCTACACACCCTGATTTTAGCATCACGTTTGAATTCATTCATAATGAATGATCAAACAGGATTCATTCCCCACAGAAACATCACTAATGTGACCTGCAGGGCTATTAATATTATACATTATGGGATGGCTACTAAAACTTCACTGGTGTTGCACTCATTGAATAACCTTAAAGCATTTGATATGGTGGAGTGGCCGTATCTAATAAAACTGTTTATAATAAAAGGGCTTGGGAACAATTTTTTCTTGCCAAGGTATAGATTCTACTCTTGGTCTCAGGCATCAGTTCATTCAAACATTTCAGCCTCTGAGTGGTTTAAATTGTCAAAGGTGCAGAAAACAAAGGTGTCCACTGCATCCCCTCTTATTTGTGTTAGCCATTGTGCCACTGACAAATTTAATTTGACTGAACAGCAACATAAAGGGGATAACAATGTTGGAAAAGGTTTGCTATGACCCAAAGGTCCAATAAAATACTTATGATGTACATGTGGAAAGCACATGGGGGAATGACTGTGCATGTCATGAGGTAATCCCCTTGGGACAAAAAGCTGAGTCACAGTGTAATGTAACCAGGACAAGGGTTTACATCAGCCATGGGACATGAAATCCTGGCTGGGGTTACATCAGCTAGTCTGTTACCCTGTTCTCTGGGGGTCCCGGGAGGGGCGCCCAAATAACCAAAGCACAAACACAAGTTGGGGAAATTAACTGGAGCACTCTCTTAAGCTAGTGAGAGGCAGGGTAACTTAGCAGGGATCTTGTAACCCAATGTCTATGGGGTCAGGTCAGTCAAGCAGTCAGACAGGTTTTAAAATAGCAAAATGATATCTTTATTAAAGGACAAACAAACATTAAAGACACCACAAACGCACAGCTAACTTAGAAATTAGAAATAAGAGTTTTGGGGGGAAATGGGTGATATGGCAGCTTTTCTCGTGGTCCTGAAGAACTTGAAGATGGCAGGGAAGAAAGCTCAGCGCAGTTCGCTGAGGGGAGCTTGTCAGACAAAGCAACAGCAAGGCGGGGTAGAAGTCCAGAGCGATCCAAACAGGGCAAGAGGTCCGGACAGGGAGAGTGAGCGATCCGAGGTGCTCTCGGAATCGGGGAGTTTTTATAGGGTGACTTGTGCCTATAGGCCATGCCATACTGGTGAGAACAATGCGAGTTTGGAGCGGGACAAAAGCTTTGGCAAAGGTCAAGTTTACCATGATGAGCTTAGCGCAGGTTTGACAATAGTATAGCCAGTATGCAAATCGCTTGGCACTGTCAGACTTTCGGCGCAAGGCCGGGCGTCTTTGTTTAGAGTTGTGCTTAAGCAAGAGGTGTTTGCAGGGAGCTCCCTGAAGTAACGGAGGGGCTTTGTTTTGCCTGCCTAGGTGGAGAATGGAATGTCCAACACTTACCGGCCGCGCTTGTCCGGAGGCCTCGCAAACACGTGGAGTGGGGTGGCAGAGGAAGGCCGAATGATTTTGATATCAAAAAGAGATATCTAGTGCTATCACCGGGTAGGCCTGAACCATAGTAACAAGTCCCTGTGTATATAAGAAGATGGCATCTGGCCAACATTTCTCTCGGTCTGCCTGATTGTTGGCTGGAGGCTTTGTCAGAGCGTATCTCCACTTGATGTGTTGATGATGGGATGTTGAATCTCTGTTGGAGGATCTGCGAATCCTGTACATATGTATATATTGGAACAGAAGATTAACAGCCTCCAGGTACCCTTGGAAGACAACACTGTGTGATAGTGTTCCTTCATGGGTGAGTTTTGGGGTCAGAGCAGTGCTGCATATCATACTCTGCTGCACACGCTTTTGTTGCTGTGTTTGTCAACTCTGATGGATGTTTTGTTTTGCACCTGACTCTGAGCCACGTTTGGTCAGAGCTCAGTGGAATGAGGGAAGATTTATCGCAATTTGCATAAATCCTATCATCCACCATCCCTCCACAAACAATTCATAAGTGTACATACCTTATTAATGTATAAGTTGACAATAGTCTCTTATTTTTAACTAATCCAGAACAGTCTTTAGTCGTATTGCGAACAACTTCAGTTAAATTTCAAGAAAACACAGATTCAAAAAATCTAAGCTACTTTGCTACTTGCTGCTGAATGTCCAAAGCTTGATACAACAGAAAGGTCTAGAAATTGACTGCTCTGGCTTTATCTATTTAGGTATTTATCTTAACTGAGAGCCAGCGTGGTGAAGTGGTTTGGAGACCAGGGTTCAATTCTCTGCTCAACCATGGAAATCCACTGGGTGACCATTGCCAAGTCACATGCTCTTGGCTTTGGGTGTGTCACACACTCTCAGCCCCACCCCATGACAGTTTCACCTTAGGGTTGCCGTAAGTCAGAAATTAGTTGAAGGCACACAACAGCAACAATTTTAACTAAAGATCCACCAAAATTACTTAGAAAGGAATGTTATGATTACTAAAAGTCAACATGGATTTCTCAATAACAAGTCATGCCAGACTAATCTTATTTTTTATGATAGAGTTACAAGCTTGATAGATGAAGGGAATGCTGTGGATGTAGTGTATCTTGATTTCAGTAAAGTCTTTGACAAAGTTCCCGATGACATTCTAGCAAAGAAGCTAGTAAAATGTGGGCTGGACTACTGTTAGGTGGATTTGTAATTGGTTGATCAACCAAACCAAAAGGGTGCTCACCAATGGCTTTTCTTCTTCCTGGAGAGAAGTGACTAGTGGGGTGCCACAGGGTTCTCTCCTGGGCCCAGTGCTATTCAACATCTTCATCAATGACTTGGATGAAGGAATAGAGGGCATGCTAATCAAATCTGCAGATAACACCAAATTGGGAGGGTTGTTAATACGCCAGAGGACAGGATCAAAATTTAAAATGACCTGGACAGATTGGAGAGCTGGGCCAAAGTTAACAAAATGAATTTCAACAGAGAGGAATGTAAGGTCCTACACATAGGCAGAAAAAATGGAATGCACAAATTTAGGATGGGAGACATGTGGCTGGATAACAGTTCATGCGAAAGGGATCTAGAAGTCTTGGTGGACCACAAGCTGACCATGAGTCAGCAGTGTGATGCGGCAGCCAAGAAAGCCAACATGATTCTTGGTTGCACCAATAAGAGTATGGTGTCTAGATCAAGGGAGGTAATGGTACCACTCTATTCTGCTTTGGTTAGACCTCATCTGGAACACTGTGACCAATTCTGGGACATAGACAAGCTGGAATGGGTCGAGAGGAGGGTGACCAAGATGGTGAAGGGTCTGGAAATCAAGCTCAATGAGGAGCAGCTTGGGAAGCCGGGTATGTTTAGTCTGCAGAAGAGAAGATTAAGAGGGACATGATAGCCATGTTTAAATATTTGAAGGGATGTCATGTCGAGGAGGGAGCAGGCTTGTTCTCTACCGCTCCAGAGACTAGGACGAGGAGTAATGGATTCAAGTTGCAGGAAAAGAGATTCCACTCGAACCTCAGGAAGAACTTCCTGGCGGTCAGAGCTGTCTGGCAGTGGAATCTGCTGCCTGGGAGTGTGGTGGAGTCTCCTTCTTTGGATGTTTTTAAGCAGAGATTGGATGACCATCTGTTGGGAGTGTTTTGATGTGGGTTCCTGCATGGTAGGGGGTTGGACTCAATGGCCTCTGTGGTCTCTTCCAACTCTATGATTCTATGAAAAATTGATAAGAACAAATTACCCTATTTGCTAGCATATAAGACATACTTTTCCCTCCCAAGAAACACTGTTTGAAAATGAGGTGCGTCTTATACTCCAGTACAACTTATATGCCAGAAAATAGTATTCGCCAGTGTACAAATGGGGCACGTCATATACGCCATTGCATCTTATACGCCAGCAAATATGGTATTACCCTGTCATCCATAGAATTGGTTTTCAGATTATGGATGGCATCACTCTTTTGTGGATTTGTATTTTGTATTTTTGAAGAGTTATGGATTACTTGCAATCTAGGGGTCTAATGTCCTGTCTTTATAAGGACCTTTTTCATTTGTCATATCATATCAGGTCCAGACTTGAACTATGGTGGGAAAAGGAGCTGGATCTCAGGTTTACTGATCCAAAACAGTCAAGCCATATTGATCTATTTCAACTTTAACTAAAGAATTTCTTTATAAAACAATTTATAACTGGTATGTTACCCCATTAAGCTTCCCAAATTGGCTAACTCTACATGTCTATTAAGGTCTAAATACCCTAAAGTTATTCTGCAAGATGTTCTAAATACCCTAAAGGCACCAGGCCGCATCTGATCTTGGAAGCTAAGCAGGGCCAGCCCTGGTTAGTACTTGGATGGGAGACTATCAACAAATAGGAGGTGCTGCAGGCTATATTTCAGAGGGTGTTCCTACAACTTTGTTTACAACTGCTTCCATTAGCCCCCAATGAAGTGATGGTATTCAGTTAATTATTTATCTGATCGTGCTTTCTTATTGTTGCTTCTGTATTTATTTTGTAGGGTTCTGTATTTTGTGTTTCATTTACTTGGTTTTGATACAGGGACTTTGTTATTGTTTCTATTCATTTATTAATGACTGCCAATAAATATGTTTTTAAAAAATATTTTTACAGAACACTGAAGACAGGCAGAACATTTCTTGATTTTTCCAGGATTTGTATCCCACTTGGTTTGTGCCAACAACAATAAAATTTTTACTATACAGTTGTTTTTTTAAAGGAACTTCTGGTACTGATATTTCACTTTCATATTTTAAATTGGCTATAAAGCTGGCTGGTGTCAATATCTATTACATAATTAATCATTTGATTTGGGGGTTTTTTTCCCGGGTACCCAGAGATACAGATTTATGTATATATATTCCAGTCTTCCCTAACACAATTATATAGCCCATTCTCCCTTAGAACTTTCTGGATGAACCAGACTTAAAAATCCCACCATCCACAGCCAGCCTAGTCTAACACATGTAGAGGGTGCCAGTTTGGGGAAGGCTGTACATTCCTGCTGGGGAATATGTGAGCTGTGGGGGAAGACACTATTGAATAGGCACTGTGACTAAAATGGAAGGAGAAACATCTGGATTTGCACCCAACCCAGTTTTCTGGCTGCAGAGTATCTTTCTGATCAATGCAAAACTGACTATGCACACTAAGGATGGGCAAAGTGTGACTCTGAAGCCACATGTGAGCTATCCAAAGTCTGTTTTTCTAGAATTATTAGACTTCCCTTTTCTCTGGTAAAAAAGAGGGTTTCCATTTCCCATTTCCAAGGAATGGCAATCCATATTTTAAACAGGTTGTGGAACCTGCCCTGCTTATTTAGCACTTGACTGGAAAAAAAATGTGGCTCAAAACCAGAAGTGGATTGCCAGCCACTTCCTTTTGGCAGCATTTTTGGCAGTCCATTCAGCTCCCAGAGGCTCCCAAGGGCAAACAACTGGCCCCCAGACCTGCCCATTCCTGACTTCACCAAGAGCAATAACAGTCCATCTCCTTTTTTGACAAAGGACCAAGTGACTGAAGGTCCCAGAAAGAAGAAAGTGTGCTGTGAGAGCTAGTGTGGTGTAGCGGTTTTGAACATCAGCCTGCAGGTCTGGAGACCGGGGTTCAATTCCCTGCTCAGTCATGGAAGTCGGCTGGGCAACCCTGGAAAAGTCAGACTCTCTCAGCCTCAGAAGAAGCCAAAGGCAAATCTCTGAAGAAATCTTGCCAAGAAAACCCTGTGATAGGTTTGCCTTAGGGTTGCCATAAGTTGGGAACAATTTGAAGGCATAGAACAGTAACAATAACAACAACAACAAAGTAAAGCTTCAGTTCAACTAGTAACCTTACTTCTTATCAAAGAAGCCACACAGGAGATAAACCACAGAAATGCATGGAATGTGGAAAAAGTTTTATTCAGAAGGGGAACCTTACTGCACATTGAAGAACCCACAAAGAGGAGAAAATATATAAACACAGAGAATGTGGGGAAAGCTTCAGTCAGTGTCAGGGGGTACTACACACACAGGAGAGAAATCTAGTCAAATGCCTATTACACAGCAGGAGCTTCAGTCACAAAAGATTGTGCACTGACTATCAAAACATCAATACAGAGGCTTCAGTGACAGAAGACTGTGTACTATCAAAACAGTAAATTGCATAAAAATATGGATTGCAGAAAGCATGTTGCAGATGATATCTGCTTCTCCTAATGCTAAAGTAACAAATAAGCTTATTGAAAAGTTAGTCTGGAGGATGTTCTCTGTCTGTATTCCTGACTGTGATAACGACAGACCATCATCTGTAGTAATTTGAGAAAACCTTAGTATTCTTGATTCTCTTCAGTAAAATAAATAAGTTAAATTGATATGCTGATGATATCAACTTGACACTTTTTTAAACAAAATATTCTGGTGTAGCAATTCCCAACATTAAAATATAGCCAAGATCTCACATTGTGCTTGCACTCACACTACACCACCCTTTGGTTGAATACTGACATTATTCAATCAGTTGCGTGTCTGCAAAGGTGCTTGCTGCTTCACATCAAAGGATCACAAAGGACAAAGAGTGAAATGCCCAAAGGGTGCATGGGTTGCATATATTTACTTATCAGAATCTACAAAGAGTGAATCAGTACTGTCGAAATGATATGGTGACTACATACAGTGTGCCCACCATATATGTGGGGGTTCCATTTCAGGAACCCCCTTGTAAAACAAAAACACAAGTGTTGTGTTCCATTATAGTCAATGGATGTGACATGGATGTGCCTGTGGCAGTGTGCACTTGCGCCTGCTGAGTCCATTGATTACCCTATTTGCTGGCGTATAAGATGCACTTTTTTTACTAAAAAATACCCTCAGAAAATGGGGTGCATCTTACACACCAGCAAATACAGTAACACTAAAAACATAGGGAAGGGAGGAGGAATAAAAGACGTTCTCCTGACCCAAGCAAAACAAGAAGGGAGGGGGTAGTGGAAGCCTTGATCTTTAGAAACATAGGTAGATGTTTCTAGTTTCTTCTTACCTTCCCCTCCTCTCCTGTGCATTTTGACTTTACTAGGAGTTTCTGCCCAAGCAAACAGGAAAAGAGGGGTGGTGGTGCAGCACACTTTTCATTCCCCTCCTCTCCTGGTGCAGCACACTTTTCCTTCCCTTCCTTTCCTGTGCATTTTGCTCACCAAAAAAAAAAAAAAAAAATTCCCCTTGAAAAATACCCCTTGAAAAGTGGGGTGCGTCTTATATGCTGGTGCATCTAATATGCCAGCAAATACAGTATAAAAGGATGCAATGCTTTGTGAGACCTCACATTCATGCATGTGGAAGTCACGGTAAGGGAGGGGCCACTGTATGTCATATTTACTGCTGGTGCTATTTGTATTTTATGAACCCATGCACTTCCCAGTTTACTTAGCCTGGAAGAACAAAAGTGTTAGGACAAGAGGGACAAATCTTAGGCTGAGGGTGCTGCCTTGAAAAATGTTGTGGTTTGAGCACCGGACTATGACTCCAGAGACCAGGGTTCGAATCTCCCACTCGGCCATGGAAACCCACTGGATGACATTAGGTAAATCACACTCTCCCAGCCTTAGAGGAAAGCGGTCCTCCCTGAATAAATCTTGCCAATCTTATCGCCTTGTGATAAGTTCACCTTAGGGTCACCAAAAGTCAGAAACAATTTGCCATATAAAAACATTATGTATCAGGTACCAGCCACAGTATCCCACAGCCTGTCAGTCAAACATACAAACACAAAGAAAATATTTTCTGTTTGGAAGTTAAGTCAGAAATCTTTGAGGCTATTCTGAAATCAGGGATGAAATGAGGGGACGATTCCTTCTCACTTACTTGAGGAGACAGGATAAGGACCATTTAATCTAGCCTATTCGCTTCTTACCAGAAGATGGACACTGAGCAGAATGGAGGGAAGTCCTGGCATATCAATGACCAGAGGAGAAAAAGGGAGGAAGCTAACTAAATGTAAATATACAGGCCCCCTGGATAATCTTGGCAAGTTGCAGCACCGAATCAATTAAACCTTGCAAATTGTAGCAAGCTGCTATGCCCCAACTGAGCTGGAGATCTGAGCACAGCCTTTCTTCTTGCCCACAGCTCACCAAACTGGAGAATTTCCATCCTTGTCATCTCCTGCCTGGAGATGACTAACAAAAACTGAAGACTCGGGAACCCTGAGATATGGCAGCCCTGTTCCCAAACCTTGTGATGAAAGAGTTAAATTCAGAGAAGTACTGCATGAGTAGAAAAATAAGTGAATTGGACAGCAGATGTCCCTGCCTTATCTCGGTTTGAAAGTATGATTGGCCTTGTAACACTATGCTTAGGTGCCTGGGAAGTAAAAGGGAGTCAAGCATACACTTTCGCCTCATCTTTGTGTTATTTGGTGACTGAGGCCTTTGTTCCCTTGTTTTGGGGGTGGTATTAAGCTCCAAATGTGATGGCTGACGTAGACTAGAAATGTGATTGATTGCTGACGCTGTTGACCAAAGGTATAAGAACTAAGTGTTTTAATCAATCGGGGCGGGCAGTTTTGGACATTGTATTTCCGCTGCTTGCCCTGCGCAGTAAATAAAAGGTTTGGAAAATAAAGCTTTCTGTTTTGGAACAACCTGAAGGTCTTCATCATTTCCTTGCCACTACAGTGATATATACTTACCCATATTTGCCAGCGTATAAGATGCACTCTGTATAAGACGCACTCCATTTATACACTGGCAAATACTATTTGCGGACATATAAGACACACCAGCTTATAAGATGCAGCCCATTTTCAAACAGTACTTTTCAGGGTGGAAAGTGAGTCTTATACACCAGCAAATACAGTTTATTATTTTTTCACAAAAAAGGAAGGCATAGAGTTGTCAGCTGGACGCAGGACAGGACTACTGTAGCTTTAAAAGATGATAATGATAATGATAATAATAACAAAATAAAAATAAAAATAACAACAATATTTATTTCTTACTCACCTCTCCTCAGAGCTTGAGGGGGGGATACAACAGAGGTTAAAATACAATTAAAAACACATTATGACTAAAATATACTAAAATATATAAAATTATTCAAAACCCAAATATAATCAAATATAATTAAATATCATAATTAAAAATGTAGAGCCTTAAATCCTATTGGTAGTCCCACCTAGATTAGTCCCATCAAATCAGATGTTGAATAGTAAGACAACAATTCCATAAATTGCATTAATTCTATATATTATTATTATTATTACTACTACTACTTCTACTACTACTATTCTGCTTTCTTCCCCAAATTGGGACTCAAAGCCACTATATATCATGGAGGAGGATTTTATTGTTATCAAAATGAAGATTAAGATGGGAGTTTGTGCCGAGGAATATTTGCTTTTTTAAAAAAGAAAACATGAGGATTTTATTATTATTTCTCTCACCCATTTCCTCTCTTTTTCCAAGAGGATCCAATAGAGCAGCGTGCTCTCTCAATCTTGCTAGTATCCACTGGGCTCTCAAGGCACATGTCTGCAAAACCACTTAATTAGGAATAAGATTATACATTTTTCTTGGCTTATTCCAGAACTCCACCTCACACAAAGTTTCAATCTGTGGCTGTGATTTTCAAGATCAATAATTTGACCTTGTGAGGTGGTGAGGGTCAACGTGGTGTGGCAGTGCCAAATCTTGCAATGTGAAGACGGGGGCTCAGGAGGGGAAGGGCTACAGTGTGAGGGGCAAGGCCACCATGGGGGCGCGGCTAGAGCTGAGAGGGCATGGCTATAGGCCAGGACACCCCAAAAACATTGCCACCTGGGGCAAACCACCTCCTACGCCCCCCCATCCCTATGCAACCGTGGTGTGGTCTGAGCATTGGACAACAACTCTGGAGATTCGGGGTCAATTCTCTACTCGGCCACAGACACCCACGGGGTGATATTGGGCATTCCATACTCTCTCCGCCTCAAAGGAAGACAATGGCAAACCTCCATTGAACAAATCTTGGCAAGAAAGCACCATGATAGCTTGCCTTAGGGTTAACACAACTCTGAAACAACTTGACGGCACACAAGAATAACTCAACATGCCTGTTCAGTGGCTGGCAGAGAACCATACAGCTCCGTTCCTATAGTTCAAAATGAAGGCAAAATGAAGATCACAGGTCACATGCAGTGCTCCAGGCCCATTTTTGTGGCATTCAGCAAACCCCATGAGTGAAAAGACACACACACACACACATATATATACATATACATATACACATAGCCTACTAGCCTGAAATTGGGTACAGGGCAGAGTGGAGGGTGAGCCCTGGCATCACAACGATTTTAAGCGAAGGAAGAAGTAAATCTATAGACAGCCCCTACAGGGGCCATTTCCGCACTACGGTGTTAAACTGCTGCTATTCCACTTTCAATGCCCTGTGGAATTCTGGGGTTTGTAGTTCACTGAGACCAAAGAGCTCTTTGGTTGAGAATTCAGAGTGCCCTTCCCTAAACTACAAACCCCAGAATTCCATAGGAGATTGATAGTGGAATAGCAGCACTTTAACACTGGCCATTTCCACACTAGCCTGTTATAGCGCGATGATTCCACTTTCAACATCCTCTGGAATCCTGGGGTTTGCAGTTTCGGGAGGGGCCGGCCAGCCCCTCCCGAAACTGCAAACCCCAGGATTCCAGAGGATGTTGATAGTGGAATCATTCGCGCTGTAACAGGCTAGTGCGGAAATGGCCACTGTAGTGCAGAAATGGTCAGATGGTCAGAGTGTTTGAAAGACATACCAAGAAATCTATGAAACCTGAAAAATTGCAGCAAATTGTGCGAATTGAGCTGGGTATTTGGACAGAGCCCTTTCCCTTTTGTTCAGAGTTAAGCCCCCCCCCCAAAAAACTTGAGAATTTCCACATTTATCTCCTGCCAGAAAATAACTGTTCTGAAAACTAGAGAATCAAAGCTAGACCCTGAGATCTGGCAACCCTCACAATTACGGTTCCACTTTAACTATGATATATTTTTAACTATGGAATGATGGGACTTCTATTTAGAAACACACACACACACAATTCTTTGATCCCTCCCATGCCTCCCCCTCTTACATCTGCCCTCCCCAGATATTTTCACAGGGATAGCTGTGGGTCCAGTGTGCCAAACTGACCTTGCTGGACTACAACGACCAGAATCCCCAGGCACTCTGAGAGAGCCTGGGAAATCCTGCATAGCAGCAAATGCCTCAAAGAGTCCTATGCCATTCTGCAGACTATGGGCCTTTCCGCACTATCCCGTTATAGTGCTATTATTCCACTTTCAACCTCCTGTGGAATTCTGGGGTTTGTAGTTTCCTGAGGCCAAGGAGCTCTCTGGCTGGGAATTCTAAAGGCCCCTCTCCAAACTACAAACCCCAGGATTCCATAGGATGTTAAAAGTGGAATAATAGCGCTATAACAGCCTAGTGCAGAAATGGCTTCAGAAGTCTGTCTGGTCAAAAAGCAAGTCAGACAGGGCTTGAAGGCACAAATCCAGCAAATCCAACAGGTTTGCCAGCCTCCAGCCACCACAGATCTCTTCGTCGCTGTCTGCATAACTCCTCCCACCTCGCTTCTCCTGGATCACCATGCTGGTGGAACTCACCGGGCAGTCTCACGCCACGTGAGGAGAGGGGGTGGAGCCTGGACAGGAAGTGGGCGTTCCCTTCTCCCTACGGTGCCGCTCTAGGAGTGTGAGACTCGTTGCCTTCAACCCTTCAATTCTTTCCCAGCGCGAAGTGTCAAGTTGGAAGTGTCCCTGCTGCTGTTGCTGCTGCTGTTGCGGGGTGTGCTTTTTAAAGGCAGACGACCCTCCTGGAGGTGAGTTGGTTTAATTTAGGCTGACCCAGAGCTGAGATCTGGAGCCATCACGTAGATCTAGATCTGTCAGTCTAGAGAGACACAGTTGGCTGCCTATGATTTTGCAATTTGCATCTACGTGGATTCATAAATACCTGTGTGTATGTGTGCTTTTTGTGTCTTAGCAGAGATCTGGCTGCAATATGGACTGGAGGGAGAGAAATATTAATTTGGGCTCTGTATATAGTTGGCTACCTGTGCATATGCAATTTGTGTCTACTTGGGTTAATAAATACTTGTGTGTATTTGTGCTTTTTGTGGCTTAGCAGAGATCTGGCTGCAATATGGACTGGAGGGAGAGAGAAAATTTTGCTTTGGCTTAGCAAGGAGCTGGCTACAATATGGACTAGAAAGAAAAAAAATATGCTTTGGCACAAAGATCTGGCTACAATATAGACTAGAGAAAGAAAAATAGTTGTTTTGGTTTGACAAAGATCTGGCTACAATGTGGACTAGAGAGAGAGAAAATTTTGCTTTGGCTTAGCAGAGATCTGGCTAGAATATGGACTAGAGAGAGAGAAAGTTTTTGCTTTGGCCTAGCAAAGATCTGGCTGCAACATGGACTAGAGAGAGAGAAAATGTTGCTTTGGCTTAGCAAGGAGCTGGCTACAATATGGACTAGAAAGAAAAAAAATATTTGCTTTGGCGTAACAAAGATCTGGCTACAATATGGACTAGAGAAAGAAAAAATATTTGTTTTGGTTTAACAAAGATCTGGCTACAATGTGGATTAGAGAGACAGAAAATTTTGCTCTGGCTTAGCAAAGATCTGACTAGAATATGGACTACAGAGAGAGAAATATTTGTTTTGGCTTAGCAAAGATCTGGCTGCAATATGGACTAAAGAGAGAGAAAGTTTTTGCTTTGGCCTAGCAAAGATCTGGCTACAATGTGGACTAGAGAGAGAGAAAATTTTGCTTTGGCTTAGCAAGGAGATGGCTACAAGATGGACTGGAGAAAGAAAAATATTTGTTTTGGCTTAGTAAAGATCTGGCTGCAATATGGACTAGAGAGAGAAAGTTTTTGCTTTGGCTTAGCAGAGATCTGACTGCAATATGGACTAGAGAAAGAGAAAGTTTTTGCTTTGGCTTAGCAAAGATCTGGCTACAATGTGGACTAGAGAGAGAAAATTTTGCTTTGGCTTAGCAAGGAGATGGCTACAATATGGACTAGAAGGAAAAAAATTTTTGCTTTGGCACAAAGATCTGGCTACAATATGGACTAGAGACAGAAAATTTTGCTTTGGCTTAGCAGAGATCTGGCTGCAATATGGACTAGAAAGTTTTTGCTTTGGCTTAGCAGAGATCTGGCTAGAATATGGACTAGAAAGAAAAAAATTTTTGCTTTGGCCCAGCAAAGATGTGGCTGCAATGTGGACTAGAGAGAGAGAAAGTTTTTGCTTTGGCTGACATGGCACTTTTGGCCGTCTCCTCTGGCCCCAACCCAAGCAAGCCCTGGGAGCTGGATGCCGCCAAGAAGGTGTGTTATGAAAGCCACGAAGCTGGAAGGATGTGCCCTTCAGCTTTGTCCCTGAGCTTAATTTGGGGTGCCCCTTTGCAAGGGAAGGGGGTGATCTTCATCAGACGTTTCTCCCCCCTCCCCAGCAAACTTAAAATGGCAGCTGGGCTTGGAGAGAGTTGGTGCGTCAAAACGCAGCCCCCCGGCATAGGGAGACATCCAGACCTGAAATCTCAATTCTTATTATTATTTATTTTTTTTAAGCTGCAGGAACCCGGGGGAAACGATCCGGTTTTGATTTCGCGGGAGCCGTTTTCTTATTATTTTTTTCTTTAAGCCCAGCCTCGTGGGAGTTTAGTTCAGTTCCGCATCTCAGCTCGTTTCGAAATTTCCTGGGAATCAGGAAAGAGGAAGCCCCAGCCAGCCAAGTCTGCGCCCTTATCAGGCGAAAAGCCTCGGCCGCCCTTTGACCTTTTGTGTCAGAGCTGTGGGAGTCTGGGAGTTGTAGTCCTACCTGGGAAAAAGGGCTCTTTGCTCCCTCTCTAAAAATCCGGAGGAAGAAGCAATCGACCTGCATTGCAGACGAATGAGTCACCTGCCTTCCTGCCACCAGGAGAGAAAATGGATTATTTGATATATTTTTAATTATTGGTCCATTTTTCAGTAATTATTCGGTCTATGTTTAATGAAATGCATTTATATATTTAATAATAATAATAATAATAAAATTTATTTCTATCCCTCCTCTCCCAGTGGATCGAGGCGGCATTACAAAAATATACAAATACATTAAACATTAAAATGTACCCCATCCTCCCCACCCACCAACCCTTCTATCCCCCTAAAACACATTAGTTATTAAAACAAATAAAAAACAAAATTAAAACAAAAAGACAAATGATGAGAGGTGGTGGAACACTAATCTGGGAATATTTAATATTTTATTTAATATTTTATTTCTCACAGCATGTGATCCAATGGGGAGAAATAAAATATTGAAAATGTAAATGTATTTATGTAAATGGAAACTAATTAATTAACTAGAATTATATAAGTAATTTAAAATTAATTATTTTAAATGCATGGCAGGGAGTTGGACTCGATGGCCGTTGTGATCTCTCTTCCAACTCTGATTCTATGGGCTTTTCCACACTACACTCTTATCCAAGATCTTCCAAGATCGGGTACCTTAGGGTTGCCACAAATCCGAAATGACTTGAAGGCACTTGGACAACAACAAACCTTAAGATCTTCATTTCCTCCTTTAACAAATCCTTACATTAACTCAGCCCATTTCCGCACTAGACTGTTATAGCGCTATTATTCCACATTCAACCTCCTATGGAATCCTGGGGTTTGCAGTTTAGGGAGGGGCCTTTGGAATTCTCAGTCCGAGAGTTCTTGGGCTTCAGTGAACTACAAACCCCAGAACTCCACAGGATGTTGAAAATGGAATAATAGCATTATAGCAGTACAGGGTGGAAAGGCCCTATGGTTCTATGAAATAATTCTAAAAAGATCAGAGCATAAATGAATGAACTTTCTGTCAAGCTTGGGGAGGTTGGGCCAGGAGAGGTTAAGCTACTGTTATGTGCATTCAAGTTGTTTCCAACTTAAAGGGAGCTTAGCAGGGTATTTTCTTGGCAAGATTTGTTTGAGGAGGGTTGCCTTTGCCTCCCTGTAAGGCTGAGAGAGTGTGACTTGCCCATGGTCACACAGAGTTTTTGTAGCAGAGCGGGGATTTGAACCTTGCTCAAACCACTACACCATGCTAATTTTCACTTAACTAAGTTGGTGACAATTAATTAACCAAATACCTGATTGATACAGAATCTCAGCCGGTGTAAATAAATGTATGGATAAAGCAGTTGCTAAGAGGATTTGGGGGGAATGACACACAATCCGCTACCCCAATCTTTACATAGCAAAGTCCACCAATGCAACACTCCCTGCACTCTTTTTGATGTATATACTGTATATCTTTGAATTATGTAATCTTAACATTTTTAAAAGCTTTTTAGAAAAAGTTTTATTTTATTTTTTTAATGGGTGGTTTGTTACATTTGCATTTCACTTTTCCTTTGGTTACCCCTTTGGTTTGGTTACAGCTTCTAAGGCCATTTCCTCACTATATTCTTATAGCATGATTATTCTACTTTCAACATCCTATGGAATCCTGGGGTTTGCAGTTTAGGGAGGGGCCGACTGGCCCCTCCCTAAACTGCAAACCCCAGGATTCCATAGGATGTTGAAAGTGGAATAATCGCGCTATAAGAGTGTAGTGAGGAAATGGCCTAACTCTATAATTTCAAGATCTTAACAGGCTGTAGAAGCTCTTGCCCTTGGCTCCAGGGCTAACCTAAGATGGGGCAGAATAGCAAATGGTGCCCCTGCTAGTCTACCCAAGTTAAGGTGGATAGTACTCAAAAGCAGCCAAATTACTTTGGGCCTGCAAGGCAGAAAATCCTACAAGTGTTCTCCTAGAATCATTTGTCCAGCCAAACCCCTTGCCATGAAGGAATGGACAATCAAAGCAGTCCAGACAAATGGCCAACCAGACTCTGTTTAAATACCTCCAAAGAAAGAGATTCCTCCACACTTTGAAGGTAGTGTATTCCACTGTCAAACAGCTCTTATTGTCAGGAAGTTGTGTGCCACCTTCTAATCCTTTCTAGCCTTGGCTTTTCTTGTATGCATAACTTGCTGGTTACTGTCTTCGTGGTATCCCATTTAGTAGCTGAGGGAATGAAATGCCAGCCCCTCCCGAAACTGCAAACCCCAGGATTCCATAGGATGTTGAAAGTGGAATAATAGCACTATAACAGTCGAGTGCGGAAATGGTTAGTAGGATTCAAGGAAGCTAACATGAAAACAGTACAGGTTAAAACACACATGAAAGTATAAATTTAAAATTTTAGAAACAATTAAACAATTGACAGAGTTAAAACATGAGATGTTAAAATAATTAAATACATTTTTAAAAAACTCCATACCAACCTTAGAAACAGAACCACATAGCATTAAAAGCCCAAACCTAATGATTTTCGAAACCTTAACAGCACAAAACATTTTTGTCATTAGGGTTTTGAAAATTGTTAGGTTTGGGCTTGTAACTTGCTGATGGAAGGAGAGTAAGGATGAGAGCCATCCGGGCTTCCCCAGGGAGAGAATTCCAAAGTGTGGGAGCAGCCACCAAGAAGGCCCTCTCCCACACCTGAGATGGTATTGGGACAAAGGAGGCTCTCTCCGGACCACCTTAAGGTTCTAATGGGATCATACAGGGAGATATAGTCCTACAAATAACCTTGGCCCAATCCATATAGGGCTTTATAGGTCAAAACCAGCACTTTTGAATTGTGTCTGGAAAAAGACCAGCAGCTAATGGAGTTGTTGCAACAAGGGAGTTGTGTGCTCCCTGTAGCCCACCCATTAACAACCTGGCTGCAGCTCTTTGAGCCAACCGTAGTTTCTGGGCACTTTTCAAAGGCAGCTGCACATACAGTACATTGCAGTAATCCAAATGTGACCAAGGCATCTACCACCATGGCCAGATCTGACTTCTCCAGGAACGGGCACAGTTGGTGCACTATCTTTAACTGTGCAAAAGCACTGCTGGTCTCTAATAACTGCAGCAAAGTTGACATATGCGCAGCACTGGAAAGAAAAGAAACATATTGATATAGAAGAATGGAAGTTAAAAGTCCTGGATATGATAGAGATGGAAAAGTTAGCATTTTCTTTGAAGAATAAATCTATCCAGAACTTTGAGAAAGAATGGAAAAGAGTATTGGATTGGGTAAGGATATAAATGTATAGGGAATCAAAGAAGAAATAATGTAACTGTTCTTCTCTCTGTAAGATGGAAATAATGTTTGTAATGGAATGGAAATAAGCAATTTCAACTGGAAGATTTAAGCATGGAAGTGTGTGTGGGTGTTATTTTCGAGACAAACTTTCAATAAAAATTATACCAAAAAAAAAAAAAAGCACTGCTGGTCACTGGTGAAACCTGGGATTCCATGCTCAGAGCTAAATTGCAGAGTACCACTCAAGTGCAAACCTACATTTTCTTTTTATATATATATATATAAATATATATATAATTTTTATTATATTCAAAGTACGTAAAAGTATATATTGACACAAATATATATATATATCATTATTATAATTTTTCTATTCCCCCCCGCTTCTGTATATCAAAGGTTTCCAGTTGAATCTATCTTGCCTTTATACATGTCTTATCAAATATCAATATACTCAATCCACAGACATTTACAGATTTAGCCAAAGTATTACCCTCTTCCATTCTCTTTCAAAGTTTTGAACCATTTTATTCTTAAGGGAGTTAGCTAATTTTTCATTCTCTACCATATCTAACATTTTTATTTTCCATTCATCTAATGGAATATCTGTTTTATCTTTCCAGTGTTGTGCATATGTCAGCTTTGTTGCTGTGATCAAATACAATAATCTTCTGTTGTGTTCTAATCTCCTGTGCAAACCTACATTTTTGGGGGAGGGGGTGTAATCCTGTCTAACACAGGATGACTCCCTATTCCTAGATCTGTCTTTTGACTGGCCTAGAGCACCTCTGTCTTGTCTAGATTAAATTCCGGTTTGTTTGCCCAGTTCACTATAGCTGAATTCCCTCAAAATCAGAAACATAAAGCTGGAGAGCAGGGCTTCAGTCATTTAGCCAGATAACAACAATCATTTTAGTAAGATTCTCCTTTTTCTCCTACTCCAGGACCCCTATCACCCTTAAATTATTCTTCTGGCTTCAATTTTCCAAGTCTTCTATTTTACTTTGGAGATCTAAAGTAGCCACTCGTAGTTCTTGGAACTTTTATATCATTGGAGTTCCCTAGCTGCAATGCCTCATGGTTTTATTTATTATTTACTATTTTTCTTTATTATTATATTATATTATTATTAATTTTTCTATTTATTTTCAGGTTTGGCAGCTTCTGGTCGATTGGATGAAGAACTACTGACCAGCCTTCTTGCAGTTCTTTTTGTATGTGGCTAATGATCATTTTTACTTGCTCTTTCTGAATCGGATGTCCTCTAGAGCTGCCTCCCCATGAATTTATATGAATTTGGTAGTCTAAGTGGCCTACTAGAGTCTCTAAACAGTGGATGGCTCTTAGGGAGAAAAAACACCTTTAAATCCCTTTTTTGACTATTGACAACCACACTTTTCATACCTTGGTGCTCTTTGGGATGTACTGTTGTATTCCGGATCAATTTAACAGGCTCACAGTAAAGAAAATGGGTTGGTGGAGTGCAGAGGATAGAAATTATGCCACCACTACTCTCTACTGTCAGCCACACACTCCTCTTACTGTCAGGAAGTTCTTACTAATGTTTAGATGGAATTTCTTTTCCTGAAGTTCGAAGCCGTTGCTCCGTGTCTTAGGGCCATTTCCACACTAAAGTGCTATAGTGCTATTATTCCACTTTCAACATCCTGTGGATTTCTGGAATTGGTAGTTTACTGAGGCTAAAGAGCTCTTTGGCTGAGAAGTCTAAATGCCCCTCCCTAAACTGCAAACCCCAGCTTTCCATAGGATGCTGAAAGTGGAATAATAGCATTATAACAGTGTAGTGTGGAAAGGCCTCAGGTTATTCAGTATTTCTTAATTTCTGGTTTTGTGTTTTTGTTTTTCCACAGACATAAATCCTTTTGTGTGGTGTTATTTGGCGAGTTCATAGCTTCTGCACGATCCTCTCAATGTCTAGAGACCTCCGCTGGGACAGGCCGCCACGCAGCATGAAATTTAAGTGGTGCCACTTGACTGTCCGTGGGTGATTGCCTCCTGCAAGATCCTGATCTGGGTAGAACTGTCTGCTTGTCCCCAAGGTCCCAGACAGGGCTTTTTTCCCTCAACTCCTTCAAGTACAGAACTGCCCTTGCAAGACAGGGACAAGAGATGGCAGAAGAGGCTTGTGCAACGGTCGCCCCACTGGCTCCACATGGCCAAGTAGAGATGCAACAGGAAGTGGAGATCACAATTAAAATGGAGGAGGAAGAGCCAGCCATCTCAGTCCTTGAACCTGGGACGGAGTGTGAAGAGACTCCTCACGTCATTGAGGCGGGGAGTATAAAAGAGTTCCTCCGCAGGGCCTCCGGAAAGCAGCTGCCCCAGATTCCAGGCGAGGGGTTGCTCCAGCAGTGGGAAGCCCTGTGGCAGGAGTTCCTGAAGACGCTGGAGTCTTCCTCCTCGGGCTGGGGGGTCCCACAGCTCTCACAGGCAGAGCCCACCCCGTGGGACGATGCCAAGGCCTTCCTGGCTTCCTTCGAGCAAGTGGCCGAGGCTTGCCGGTGGCCCAGGGGCGAGTGGGTGGCCCGGCTCCTGCCAGCCCTCAGCGGCGAAGCCAAGCGGGCCTTTAATGGCCTGGAGGCCAGGGACAGAGAGGATTATGGGAAAGTGAAGGCGGCCATTTTGCAGGGGGACGCCCTCAGCAGGGAGAAGAAGCGGCAAGCGTTCAGGCATTTCAGCTACCGGCAGGCCGAGGGGCCGAGAGGGGTTTACAGCCACCTCCAGGAGCTTTGCAACCAGTGGCTCAAGGTCGAGAGACACTCCAAGGAGCAGATTCTGGAGCAGCTGGTGCTGGAGCAGTTCCTGGCTGTCCTGCCGCCAGAGATCCAGAACTGGGTCAGACAAAAAGCCCCAGAGACCTGCAACCAGGCGGTGTCCCTCGCTGAGGATTTCCTACAGACGCTGAGAGAGGCTGAGAGATGGAGACAGCAGGTATGTGCCTATGTTTAATCCTGAATTGCTCAGGAGTCATGCATCAGAGTGGGGGGAAGCACAATAAGTGGGACTTATCAGCCGCAGATCTGCTGCTGTTGCAGAACAGAGATAGAGACCCACGGATTGAGGAAAATTGTTTATTTGTCTCAGTGGGATCATTCCCAAAAGACTGAGCCCCACCCCTTCATATTCACAGCAATTTATACATTTCCAGTGCAATCATTACATGCTCAAGAAAGAAAACAGATCTTGTTGTACATAAATTCCCACCAGTGTCTACAATGTTGCAAATCTTCTGTAGCGCAGCCAAGGGCTAGTGCGTCAAGCCAAACCAATAACATTCCATTATACAAAGTTTCATTGTCTTTCCTTCAAACACAGAGGGACTTCAATTGCAGAGCAAATTAACTGCTTTTCCCTCACACCCAGAGGTCATCTAGACTGACCCACTTTATTCTTCCACTATACTGCGTGAGCGACAAAAACAACTTTACGCCAAGCTTCTCCATCCCTGGCACTTCCAGATTGTTGGTCTAAACTCTCTACCGCCCCTATGACCATAATAAGGAGTGATTGGATTTGCAGTCCAACCCATCTGCAAAGCAGTTGGCTGGATGTAGCAGTTGTGCAATTAGCAATGAGGTCAATGCTTCCTTCAGAAAAAAAGAAAGGGGTATAAATTGGATTGGAATTGGGACTATGACAGAAGAGGTGGAAGGTTCCTGATACAGAACGGGCCTCACGCACCTGTTGTACTATCCTCCAAAAGGGGATAATGGAAACATGTGTCCTTGTGCAAACAAGTACTCTTCTCCCCACCCCATTTAGGCCATTTCCACACTACACTCTTATAGCGCGATGATTCCACTAAACTGCAAATCCCAGGATTCCAGAGGATGTTGAAAGTGGAATCATCATGCTATAAGAGTGTAGTGCGGAAATTTTTTTTTATTTATTTATTTGTATCCGGCCTCTCCATATGGATTGAGGCAACGAACAACTTACAAATAGCATGTATTTCGAAACATTTCTATACATGCCCCCAGCAAGCTGGGTACTCATTTTACTGACCTGCGGAAGGATGGAAGGCTGAGTCAACCTTGGAGCCGGGCAGGATTGAACTCACAACCTTGTGGCTTGCAGTACTGGCATTTAACCACTGCGCCACCAGGGCTCCCTGGTGGCCTTAGTCTTGATAGGGAGTTGCAGCAAAGAGAAAAGACTTAAAACCAGAAATGGGCTGCATGCAGTCTTTTTTCAAATAAATTGGGGGGGGGGTTGGAAGGCATCAAGGTCCACAAAAGTGGGATTTAGGGGATCTGATGCCCTCTAGCCCCCAAATTTATGTGAAAAACTGTGATTTAGTGATAGAGAATGTGCAATGGAGAATGTGCTTCTGAACACATGAAAGCATGCAAAACTATCCCCACAAGCACCTAAAAAACCACTCACTACTCCCAAATACAGTTGGCCCTCCGTATCCATGGATTTTGTATCCACAGAATCAACCAACCACAGCTTGAAAATATTTTTAAAAAATCCTAAAAAGCAAGCTTTCATATTGGCATTTTATACAAGGGACACCATTTTACTACACCACTGGATGTAATAGGACTTGAGCATCCACAAATTTTGGTGTCCTTAGGGGGGCTTGGAACCAAATCTTAGAGGATACCAAGGCCCAATGGTACCGCTGTTTTCCTCTGCAGTTCATCTCAAAAGAGTGGCAGGAAGTGAGGTCCTGCCACTTCCTGTCACTATTTTGAAAAGTATGGGAAGTGAGAGGACATTGCTTCTTGACACTATTTCAGGAGAAACAGCAGAAGAAAACAGAAATATTTGAGATTGCTATGGAAGGGAGTGCAGCCCACAGGAGTGGAGTCTTTAGGGGGAAAATTGGCTTCTGGTCCCCATGCAGATCTTCAGCAGAGGCCTTGCTGCATGTCCCACCACCCCAAAAGGACCGGTTGAAGAGATCACAAGGCAGAGCCTTCTTTGTACTGGCACCTCACTTGTGTGGAACTTATTCCCAAACAGGCTTGCCAGATTGAAAACTGGAGAGGGCTCCTATACCTTTAATCGGGATTGCCAGATTGAAAACTGGAGAGGGCTGCTGTCCCCATAACAGTTGTGTAGAAGAAGGATTTCAACAGGTTCTTGTCACATAACCCAGTCACCAACATGAGCTGTTGAATTCCCTCTTTTATATACACACTAAAGTTACAGGAGCCCTCTTCTGTTTTCCCTCTGGCAACCCTGCTCCCAAGTGAAGTCAAGCTGGCACCGTCCTTTCTGAAAATTCCATCTAGTGGCCCAAAGTGTTTGGCCTGGTTTTTGTGTTTTTTTCTTTTCTTTTTGAAACTCTTATTCTTTTTCTTATACATTGTTATCAAGGAGTCTGCTACGTGGAAAAGCAATAAAAAAATAAGTTTAATTCTAAAGAGCCCCTTAACAGCATCATTACCTGTCAGGATCCAGATCAGGGGCCTCATACCTGCACTTATAGAGTTAAGCACTTAGAGGTGGAAAGAAGGAATCTCGTATAGGAAGGACATAGGAAATTTCGTAGCTAGATGTCTATTCTATGGACTTTTTAGGTTAAGTTAGATCTTCTTGTTCTTCCTGTTTATGTTATGAATTTGTCTGTAACCTATAATAATGTATAGATAAATTTTGTTGTTATTGTTATCATATTTTTCAATAAAAGAAGATTTGAACACATCTGCACTTATAGGCCTCTATCACCATAACTTCACAAGCAGAGACCAATGCAATGGCAACAATGGCAGCAAGTGGCGAAGGGCTGTGGGCACAGAGGCGAGAAGAAAAAGAGAAGGAGAAACAGTTAGCAGTGGAGGTGAGGATGAGGAGATTACCAAATCCCAAGGTCTTGGTTTCCAGCAAGGAGGAAGTCTCCTTGGGGAAGGAGTGGCAGAGAAATCACCTCTTCTTGTCATTTCTCGAGTCCTGTACTGGGAGAAAGGTGGGGTAAAAGGGATGGATGGATGGATGGATGGATGGATGGATGGATGGATGGATGAATATTGGCGGCAGCTGTTACTGCCACCTCGCTGTGAAAGTAAAGGAAAATGGCAACAGTTAGGAGGTGACAATTTATTGTACCGACACAATGCCAGCTGTAAACTGAAGCCATTTCTGCACTACAATGTTATAGTGCTATTATTCCACTTGTAACATCCTGTGTAATTCTGAGGTTTGTAGTTTGCTGAGGCCAAAGAGCTGTGTGGCTAAGACTTCTAAATGCCCCTTCGTCAACTGCAAACCCCAGGATTCCCTCAGATGTTGAAAGTGGAACAATAGCACTGTAATAGTGTAGTGTGGAAATGGCCTCAGTCATCAAATTCCAGGTGGCATGCCCTCCAACTATTCCTGATTTGGCAAGAGCAGTCCCTCTTAATCCTTTGCCATCCTATTTTCTCAGCCACTTTTAAATGTCCCAGTTTCTCTCCTCCTCCTCCCGCTTTCCCCCTTCATCTTTGGTTTACATTAGTTGCTGCAAAGAAAGTTCAAAGCACAAAAGTAGATTGCATTTAATGAAATCAGCAGGAAGGGAGAGAAGAAGAAGGATGGGATCTTGCCATTCTCAGGATTGTTTGGATTTGTGGTGTTCTTTTAAGGCTTTCCTAATCTCGGAGTTTCTCTCCTTAAAACAGTAGATGTGTTTGTTCTTCCTCATTAATAGCTTTTCTTCTCTTGTTGCCTGGCCATGCCCTTTTGACCACACTCTGACGTTGCTTGGCCACATGTGTCCCAGTTTTCATCTGTGAAATGTTGGAGGGTGTAGGGTGGTCAAATGCATGGAGCCATTTTTCTACCCAATCCTTCCATAAGGCTCATTCTCTCCGTGCACCTGAATATCTGTTTCCCACTGTTGCTCCTCCCAAACGGTGATGGGAAGTGACATAAAATCACTTCCTGTTGTCATTTTGGAAGGGAAACAAAAAATGGTGGTATTTGTGGGAGGTGGGAATTCTGAGGTAGTTTTGGGAAAGGCTGGGCAAGGCCCTTTCATGTTTGGATGCACCAGGGTGGACTTTTGGCATAATTTGAGGGTGAAAAATTGATCTGAAATTTTAAAATAATAACTAGGGATTGGGGGACTTTGGGAGACTGGGGAGGGGGTGTTCAGAGACAACAAAATGGGTCCCAGGGGCTTTCTGCAGCCCATGGGTACACTTCCCCCACCCTAGACTAGTTTGAGCTAAGTCAGGTGGGACCTTCAAGGTTGCTTAGGTGGCCCTTGGCCCCTCCAGATTCCTCAGATCGAACTTTTTCTTATCCTCAAAGGGTGAGCTCATCTCTAGAAAGCCTCCAGGAACAGCAACTCATCTTTTAAACAGGTTGCTATGGCTATTGACTCCCCAGTGGAAAACATAGGGACCAAAACAGGCTTGCCTCTGGTTTTGTTGCACACACTCCTCTGCACCCTTTCCCACTCTTCTTCAGCAATGCAATAACCATACAGCTTGAATATCCTTTACGTGAAATGCCCTTATCCAAAGTGTTTCGTATTTTGGATTTTTTGAGATTTTGGAACCTTTCTGGAATAGCCTCACATCTCATTCATTCACAACTTGTGTTGTGTATGAGATGCAAGGTGGGAGAGAGACTGGGGAATCAGTGGAATGGTGAGAATCCAAACTTAGTGATGGGTACAGATCCATGCTTACCACCCTTTCACAGATCCTCAGTTTCTCTTTTTGCTGCACACCACCGTGTTTGAGGCAGTGGCCGCGGTGCTCCTTGGATCTGAGACAAATGAGCAGAATGATGCAGCCAACACCTCAAAGGCAGAAGCGGGTAGCTTGCAGCAGAAAGAGAGAGAGAGAGACGAGGATCTGAGAGATGAATGAGCAGAAGTGCTACAGCTGCCACCTGGAAAGTGGAAATGGGCAGCTGGTGGCAAAAAGTTGTGGGTTTTTTTGGATTTCCAGATATAGGAGGCTCAATCTACATTGAGAAGGGGCGGGTGTGACAGAAATTTGAGGTTTGAAAGTGAGAGAGAACAGGTACTTGTGTCCTGCTTGATGGGCTTTACGGTATGTTGTCTTGCTCCAGTGTTTAATGTTACAGGAGCCTTGTCCCAAATCCAGTCTGGCAACCTTACCATCAAGAACAAGGGAAGTTGACCTCCAGGTTACTTCCTGGTTGTAGAAATGAACCTAAAATAGCCCAGGGAGAGAAGAACATGTCTTCTTGGAGAACATTGGGGGGTATTTAAAGTATAATTCTATTTAAAGTGAAAACATTGGGGGGGGGGCTAATGTCAGGGTGCTATCCTCTGAGGGCTCCTGGCACCTCTGCCTTAGAAAGTTGGTGGCTGAGATGGGAACCAAATCTGTGACTGACTTGTAATGTTCACTCTTTTGGCCTTTGTGTTGATTTATTGATTTTGGTACTGAACTCTGCAACAACTTTCAGGAGCCTAAAGAAGCAAGCGTGGGTTTGCCTGAAGTAGAAGGAAGACCTCAGGTTGTGGAGCAAAAAGAGAGCTGTGAAGAGGATAGCAATCCAAACGATGCTGGTGATATGTCAGGTAAGGTTCTTTTCTGCATTGTTTATTCCACAATATCCAACCTGGCTTTTTGTATGCATGTATTGAAAAGATGGACAAAAAACAGTTAAAAACAAGGGTTGGTATCCCATCAGTGACATACACAGGCATCAGTCAGACGTTTCCTGTGCTGTTGCTATTTTTATGGTCAGTGCAGATGGAGGAGTTCAGCTGCAACATCCATGCTGAGCCCTTTACCTTATCTCTCCTGAATCTGTCCCCCTGCCACATGGCCATTCAGTGGCAAGGGGATATTATCTGCCTTACCACTGAATGGTAAGGTAAAGTTTTGGGGAGTACGGAAGGCACACAGACTCCTCCAGTCAAACGAAAGCAACTGTAACAGGTCTGGATGGCAATTTCCTACTCCTGAGACTATCTGGAGACCAAATAGACTGGCCAAAATGTCCCCCAAATTTGAAAGTGGTGAGAGGTCCATTTGATTTTGAAAAACTGGGACAGCTACAGCTCAATGAATAAAGTACATTCATTACTGGCCTGCCTAAAACAGGCGAGGTAAATAACTGCTGCTTCCAGAATCCCTTATGGAACATCCATGAACAGCAAAACAGAAGCAAAAGGAAAGAAAAAAATAAGCTGTACCAGCTGCTGCCAGCATGTTTAAAAAGGCCCATATTTATCAGTTTGGTCATAAAAACAGAAATCATAACAAAAGGGGAGGCTGATGAAAGAAAAAGTCATTCCTGTGTACATTTTGGAAGAACCTTCAGGTGGTCTGTAGAAGATTCAAAGTGTTTTTCTTACACAGGACATCCCTGGCCTCAGTTTTGAACAAAAAGGTTGCAGGAACATGTCAGACTGCTCTTTTTGTGTATGTATGTGTGTGGTAGTAGTGGTGCAGGAACCACTTTTGTTTCCATGTTGTTTCTGGCACTACATTTTCTCCTAAAGAAGTAGTGACCAGGAACACTGGAATACACCTGTGTCTGGTTTTGTAGGTCATATTTATATGAGGTGTTTTTCCTGTAATCAGCTTCATTAAAATATAATGTTGGCTTTCCAATAGTTGTTGTTAAAGTGTGTTTTCTCCCTCTTTTCCCTCTTCTTTTGTTTTTCCAGTGGATCTGCAAGATCCCGTGACTGACAATGAAAAGGATAGCAATCAACAGGAAGAGTCTTCACAAACGGATCCTAAAAATGCATCACCACAAAGGGTGGAACCTGGCGTCTCCGAGGATGCTCAGGCAGCAGAAGCTTCCAGAAGTTGTAACAAACCAGCAAAAGAGACAGAGAAAATCCCCCCCAAAAAGCTGTCAAGAAGTTGAATAAAACCAAGCCAGAAAACCAAAGAGCCAAGAAAGAAACAGTTGCTCCTCTAAATGGCAAGAGCTTAACAGTGAAACTTGCCCGCCTTCCCTCCTTGAGTGTCCAGTCCAGAAAGAAATCCTATAAATGCTCTGAATGTGGGAAGAGCTTCTGCCGGCGTTCATACCTTTTTCAGCACCACCGGATCCACACCGGGGAGAAACCCTTTAAATGCTCATACTGCAAGAAAAGCTTCCGGGAACAGTCGCACCTCACAAAACATGAGATGCTGCATACAGGAGAGAAGCCATACAAATGTAAGGACTGTGGGAAGAGCTTCCGCCAGTCTCCAAGCTTGCATAAGCACCAGAAAATGCATATCGGGGTCCCAATCTACAAATGCCCTGACTGCGGGAAGAGCTTCAGTCAGCGTGCCAAGTTCTGCCAGCATCAGAAAATCCACATGAAGGGGAAAGGCCACCGTTGTTCTCGCTGCAAGGAAACATTCAGTTCTGTCTCACTCCTTTACGACCACCAGAAGAACCATGAGCCAGAGCGGGCCTTCAGATGTCCTGTATGTGACAAAGCCTTTCCTCACCAGTCGAGCTTTCTGAAGCACAAAATAACCCACACGGGGGAGAAGCCCTTTAAGTGCTCCACATGTGGCAAGAGCTTCAACCAGACTTCAAATCTTCACAAGCACTACAGGATCCACACGGGGGAGAAGCCTTTCAAGTGCAAGCACTGTGGGAAGTCCTTCACGCAAAGGTCCCATCTGACCTTGCATCTTAACACCCACAAGGGGTTCAAGGCATATAAATGCTTAGACTGCGGGGACAGCTTCTCCGACCGGTCACACCTTATGAAACACAAACTGAGCCATAAGGAAGAGAAAGCAGCAATTTCAGCCTCCAGTCCCACTTAATTTTTATAAGACAAGGAAATATCTCTTTTTAATTAAAGGCATAAATCAGGGTGGGCAACTTTGGAAGGTCCACAGGCCATTTTGCACTCCTTTGAAACAACCATAAGCAGCACCAGCTTCTCCTGTCAAAATTCCTGATTTTTTTTTTAGAAACAGGAAACCTAGTTTTCTTGCTAAAACAAGGTATGAGATGCACCTTCTTTAGAGGAGAATCATAATCCTGGAGGTTTTTGACAATGCAGTTCTCCCACTATTCTCACCCCGCTTTTCTGTTAAGGGGGATTCACACAGGCCACGCAATTTGCAACACTGGCATAGACCACTAAATTTCTTCTCTGCTGTTAACTCCTAAGGAAGCATAGCCCGATTCCTGATCTTACAGGCCATTCTGAGCTACCTGGCAGGCAGATTTTCAATAGAAATGCCTGTGGACTGCCTTTGGAGAGGCTAGCACAAAGATTCAGACTACTCTGCTTCTCTGAAGAGGAAAATGTATCGCAAGAAAGAGGATTTATTTTTTTAAGAGACTTTCAATTGTAATTGTTGGATGAATTATTGATGAAATTGTTGTTTCTCCAAAGAAAGACTTGAGTCTAACAGCTTACCTGAGATGGTGAGAATCACACAAAAGCTTAAAAATAGATGTAAACTGCATAAAGCAACATCCCAAGGCAGTATTTGGGGTCACATGACACCCCACCCCCAGGACTGATTAGCTCTCCAGTAAGTTGGAAAAACCATATCTTGATTCAGGCTATAGCTAATACTATGGTATTTTTTGATCAATTGCCATGCAAAGTGTTTATTCTAGAGTAACTCTTGATGTTTCTTTGCTACAGAGCAGAAGTTCAGTAGAAAAGGAGCCTGGGAGGCTGAAATGTTCCCCCAATGGAACTTCCATCATAAAATTGTCCCCAAAATGCACTTACCTGGCAGGAGAAAAATAAAAGACTGAAAAGAATAGCCATGGAAATTTATTTCCAGCTTCCCCTTTGCTGTGCTAGCTCAGACATGGCCACATTCAGGGTGATGCCTGTACTCTTTGTGTGCTTTCTGTAACATGTCCTCTATCAAGCGGCACTGCTGAACCCTTGAAGAATCATCTTACCCGTATTTGCCGGTGTATAAGATGCACCTGCATATACAACACACTCCTGCGTATAAGACCCACCAGCATATAAGACACACCGGCATATAAAACACACCCCATTTTCAAACAGTATTTTTGGGGAACAATAGTGAGTCTTATACGCCAGCAAATACGGCACTTTATACTCTTATTGACCGGGCATCCTGTTAGTGACTTGCATGTGCCGAAGTGTGGTTTGTGCCTGTGTAAGTCCCCTTTTTGGTCAGGGTGCAGAGGGTTATTCTCTTCTCCTTGGGCACCATCCAAAACCTCCCAAAGTCAGTGGTTGTCAAGTCCCAGATAGGGCTGCTGCCGCTGCTCCTTCTTACTAGACGGAAGGTGACAGAAGGGGGAGGTGATTCAGTCCATGAAGACCCAGGTGCTCGGGGTTCTCAGGATAAAGAAAAAGCATGTGCACTCTATCAAAGATTGCACCCTCCTCCCCCTACCCAGAGCTCAGACCAATTGCTTCTCTATGGACTGAATCAGCTTTCCCCTTTCTCCCTTCCCTGTGGGTAAATGACAACAGCAAAGGTTCCTCCCAGGCCTTGAGGTCTGCCAGAAAATCACCTTCTTTGGAGGTTTTTAAACAGAGGCTGGATGGCCATTTGCTGGGGGTGCTTTGAGTATGTGTTCCTGTATGGCAGGGGCTTGGACTGGATGGCCCCCAGAGTCTCTTCCAATTCTATGATTCTAAGATGTGACTGCATGTTCACACATACAGGATCTCTAACGTCATATTTTAGTAAAGCAGGCATCATACATAAGCTGGAACCCTATATGCTCCAGGGTAGCATGGTAGTTTTGCCTGCAGAACTACTATATAGCTGAGCAGTCTTCCAGTTGTGTGTCTGCCACAGAGTTACTGTAGCTCTCCCCCACAGCCATTCCATGCCTGATGGAGAAAAGTGTGGGGGATTAGAGAAGCACCTGGCTATGTTCTGTAGCCAGGCAAAAAATGATTATGTCGTCTGCTGAGGTCTAGCAAATGGTGTAATGAGCCTGCCTGCTCTGGCTGTCCTCTCTGCTCTTCATCAGATCCAAAATGGCTGGGGAGGCTGCAGCAACTCTATGTTATGTATGAGTGGGGGGGTGGCTTTGGTCAGTCTGGAGGGAAGAAGGGAATTCCAGCCTCTACATCTTCCAAAATGCCATATTTGGCCCTTACCATGAAGGTGCATTTCAGGTTGGTGAGAGGAGGAATCCACCCAACTTGGGTTTCTCCCATCACCACCCAGAGGCAGGCAGGAAGAACAAAAAGTCTTGCAATAGCTGAAGAAAATGAAGCTGACTCCTCCAGCCGGCCATCGTAGAGACCAGTTCACTTACTAGCCAAGCCTGAGTACAGAGACTCAAGGGAAAGGAAGGGGAAGAACAGCAGGAAAGGAAGGGGAAATCCATTGCACTCCAGAGCAAGTAACCTCAATAGTCATGACAAGAGGTGGTGGATACCTCCTCTCAACAACCCAGAATGCACCTTCATGGTAAGCACCCAATATTGAACTCTCTGGATATGTGAGAGGAGGAATCCACCCAACTTGAGACGGTATATACCCAATGTTGTGCCCTGATACTCTGTGCCTCTCAAAAAAAAACACACAGATGTCTTCCATGATGTCTATTAGAAAATACAGGATGCCGGTTCACAATTGATGCTGGAGTTAATAGTTTGCTTCATTCGTCCAATTATATAATGGGACTAGCGTATACACGCAGCGTTGCCTGGGATTTTATTTTCTCATAGTTAATACTTGTTAGAAAGATTTGAGATCCTGTGTCTCTAATTCCCCAAACTGTCTTGTTCAGTACCTGTAAATTTTACCCATATTCCCTAATTCCCCAGTCTGTATTCAGAGTTATTAACATACACAGGTTGGTTTCGTGAGGGAAGACACTGCCCTCCTCCTTGCTGCTAGGCCTCATCTCCATAGCAACCAGCCAGGCCCAAGAGCTCTCTCGCTGAGAATTCTAAAGGCCCCTCCATAGAATCTTCTGAGGCAGCCAATCATATGAGGTCTTCTCGCCTGACACAGCCAATCAGATGGGGTCTTCTCACCTGACACAGACAAACAAACTTTGACTTTTATATATTAGTAGATATAATAATCCCTAACCACCCATTCCCCACACCTATTGGTAGGTTCTTCATATGCAGGCTCGCCTCCCTTCCAGGTTGCTATTTTAGTCAAAATACCTCCATTTAGTATTACAGTTGCTTTGATCCTCCAAATATCCTGCCGTGCCTTTTGAAGGCCTAATTTAACCACCTCCCGCTATTAGGGAATCTACAAGCTAATCCCCATAAATCACTTGCTAATGACTGATACTCTAACACAAATTTTCACAACAAACAATGCAAGCCTTTTGTTAACGTCTTATGTTTTCCCAGAACAAACATCTTTTTTCATTCCTGCCATACAATATAGCCACCTTAATAAAGATATCTCCACTTCCCACATATAATCACATGGCATGGAGAGAACATCATACATGACACCCAAGCCTGCAAACTGAAAACAATGTAACAAAGGCTAGTGACTGTGTCCTAATCCCAGATCACCTCCTGTGTTACCCTTCTGCCAAAGGTGGCATCCACCAGCTTGAACTTGTCAACCTTGTCATGACGAATGAAAGCAGAAGAAGTACTCCAGGTTGTGGTCCTACGTACATAGCTTATTGGTGCATTTGTTGGGGGGAAGCAGAAGCAGCTGCTGCGCTTCTCAAATGCACCATAACTTTAGCGGGACGATGAAAAGAAGGTTAAGAGGTTAGCCTGATGAACAGAAGGTTAAGAGTTGACATGACAGTCATGTTTGAATATCTGAGGGGATGTCATGTTGAAGATGGAGCAAGCTTGTTTTCTGCTGCTCCAGAAACTAGGACACAGAGCAATGGATTCAAACTACAGGAAAAGAGATTTCACCTAAACATCGGGAAGACCTTCCTGATGGTAAGAGCTGTTCAACAGTGGAATGTGCTGCCTCGGAGTGTGGTAGAGTCTCCTTCTTTGGAAGTTTTTAAACAGAGGCTGGATGGCGATTTGCTGGATGCTTTGAGTGTGTGTTCTTGCATGGCAGAAGGGGGCTGGACTCGATGGCCATTGTGGTTTCTATGATGAGACATTTTAGCCAAGTTGTATGCCATCAGGACGCACACCTTGATCCAGGTGGCTATTGTGAAACAAGACATCTTACAGCCCAGTGAGGCTGGACTGAAGGACACAAATAAAGACTCACAACACCGGAACGCCTTAGTTCTGCGAATATAAATTTTAAGTGCTCTATGCATATCTAAGTTCTGCCCTAACTTTCCCTGTGGGTACAACAGATTAGGAAAGAAAGAAGGCAGAAAGAGTTCTTGAGATAAGTGAAAGGTGTGGAGTGCCTTGTGCCTAAACGAAGGGTCTTAACACAAAGTCTTTGTTAGAGGAACAAAGATGTCCCCTAACAGAGGGGGCTGCAAGGCTCTGATACCCGGTGAGCAAAGTGTGATGCCTACTCAAAAGGCTACTTTTGGGGAGAGAAGCCTCAAGGGAACTGTCTTAAAATGGTTCAAATGGATGCTTTGTTAATTGTTTCAAAATTAAGGGAAGCTTCCATAAGGGGAAATGGTGGCTAACAAGAGGATTTATGGCCACCTCCCGAAACTGCAAACCCCAGGATTCCAGAGGATGCTGAAAGTGGAATCATCGTGCTATAACAGGCTAGTGCGGAAATGGCCTATGTTAGTCACCCCCCCCCAGGGGCTTTAGATAAGACTGAGGGCAGAGCAGTCACCTGCCTCTGTAATGTGTTAGGCTTGATCAAGCCCTTTATACAAGAAGGCTGGGAGGTGTGAAACAGAAACACTATCATAAAATCATAGAGTTGGAAGAGACCCCAGGGGCCATCCAGTCCAACCCCATTCTGCCATGCACAAACACCCATCAAAGCACTCCCAACAGATGGCCATCCAGCCTCTGCTTAAAAGCCTCCAAAGAAGGAGACTCCACCACACTCCCAAGCAGCCTATTCTGCTGCCAAAGAGCTCTGGCCATCAGGAAGTTCTTCCTGAAGTTCAGATGGAATCTCCTTTCCTGCAGCTTGAATCCATTGCTCCTTGTCCTAGTCTCTGGAGCGGTAGAGAACAAGCCTGTTCCCTCTTCAATATGACATCCCTTCAAATATTTAAACACGGCTATCACAGCTCTTTAACCTTCTCTACTGCAGACTAAACATAGCCAGCTCATGCTGTAGGGAATACAATAGAATCCACATGTCCACACTCCTTTAAAGCTCTCCATTTAACCTCCAGGAAGATAACTGGAGCCAGGCCACATCTGGGTGTGCTTTTTCTTCCTTGTGAGGTCTGGTGGACTGGGAGGCACAACCATGACCCCTGCTGCAAGATCCCCATCTGCCCTCCCTCCTCAGTGCCATTTCCTATAGTCCTTTGTCAGGTATTGAGGCAGGCATGCTAGGGACGGAGGGAGGGAGTAGGGCTTGGCCTCCAACTTTCTTTTCTGAAATGATTTCGGCAGTAGAGGGGCCCTGTCCATCACAACACTTGCCACTCCCTCAGCATAATTCATAATCCATCCAAAAATGCACCTCCACAATCCAGAGTTGCATGGCGAAAGACTAAGAGAAACAAAGTAAAAAAGGCAAACTAGGGAGAAAAAACAGGAGCAAATGGAGAGGCCTGCTCCGGGTTAAGCCAGAAAGAACTGGTGTCTAAGATGGCTGGCTAGGAGTGTTCTTCAGCTATCGCAAGATCTTTCGTTCTTCCCAGTTATGGTGATGTGAGAAAGCGAAGTCGGGTGGATTCCTCCTCTTACCAACCCAGAGGAAGAGACACCTGCTTATGCCACTTAACAGGATGCCAGTCATAATCCACAATCTCTTAATTTTCAAGCAGACATAAAAATAATATAAAACCAAATATGAATTTATACAGAAGGAAAAAAATAATATACAGTCTGATCCAAGGGAGAGATTTTGTTTAACTGAAGGTGCACCACTATTTAACTTCAACACAGCTCAGAATGCTTTTTAAATACCATTTATCATGCCACTTACAATGTGACAGCCCAACTTTGATCAGGAAGGGAGGACATCGATTTGATCCTGAAGAGGCTTGCAAGATGTGGGAGTCTTGTAAGTTGGCACAGAATTAACATCCTATCAAGAAATGATTTAACCCTTTCACAATGTCATATTCCTCCAGAGAAACCTTGTACTTTTTGGAGTGTGTGCATAGCATCTAATCCAGTCTGGTAGAGCAGGGATGGGAGCTGAGCAGTCTTCCAAATGTTATTGCACTGCAGTTCCTAGCATTCATCATAATTGGCAATGGTGGCTAGGACTGCTGGGAGTTGTAGTTCAACAACATGAGCAAATCCCATCCCTGTGGTAAGGGAAGGATATTAGGTTGTGGGGAAATAAAATCATTCCTTATGCTTTCTTTGTACAAGATATCCAAATAAAATGAACCCAAACTGGTACTCTCTTTAAAACGGGCATGTATAAGGACTTAGAATATCAGCAATATTATTTTTGGGGACAAAACATGCTTCAACTATTGGAGTATTGCTTTTCACCCTTTCATAAGTCATTGAGAAATGGGAATATTAACTTAATTTTTTTAAAAGACTTTCAGTGTAACATTAATGAATTTAATATAATGTAATGAATGTAATCAATTAAACAGGTCAATGAATTGTTCAACTGAACAAAATTTACCACTCCTTAATGGAGAATTGAGAAAGCTGCCTTTTTAATGCAAGTACAGTTGGTCTCCACATTTGTTAGGGTTAGGGGCAGAGGACCTTTGCAAAAGTGGAAAAATCACAAATATCAACATGTGTGTGTCGATGAGAAGGGGGCCTATGCGTGGTGGGGAGAGTGGGCACCCAGAGTCCAAAAAAAGTCACAGAAAGGGAAGAGAAAGAGGTCGACATGGTGGCCCCTAGACTCCCCCCTCTCTCTTTCTTTGTCTCTCTTTCATCTCCTTCCTTGAGTGTGTTGGCGCATTTGGAGAAGGGTTGTGGCACTAAGAAATCAGGCTGTGATCTATCCTTAGCTGGCCAAGCAGTAGCTGCTGGAGGAGGACCAGAGGTGGGTTTTTAATGATCAAAGCCACCAAGAGGGAAGGTTCCCCTGGAAAAGCAGCACGGGTGTGGAGGCAAAGGTTGGAGAAACTTGCAGATGATCAAATCCATGAAAGTCACATTTGCATATGTGGAGGGACAACTGTACCTGTAAAAATTGCAGACGGCAAATACCTTCATGCAAAATAGAAATTCCTGCAGGCTACTGTTAGGCAGTCTTGCATTTGGCAGGCATGGCTCTTCCTTTTTGCTGCTGTTATATTCTTGAATTTATTTTGATGTAAAAATTGACATTTAAAGGGAAATGCTGCCTCTTAGCTTGAGTCTCACAATAATCTAACAAAGATGAAATGTGCATTTGTGCTCCTGCTCTGCCCCAATTGAGACACTTTTGATGGGTTGATTGATAAACTTGTGTGTTCAAAGCAACTGCACGTGTGTCCGTATTGCATCACTCTTATCAGTTTCATATTGCTTTAACTGTCATAGCTGTAACCTAGGGAGTCTTGGAATTTGTAATTCAGTGAGGGAGTTAAGACTGCTGTGTAGTCAGGTGTTAGTAACAGCACTGTAGCAGAGATCCAAATCCATCACAAAACTCCCAAGATTTCACAAAATGTACAATGTACATGGGAGTTCCATTGCAGGAACCTTGCATAAAACAAACAAACAAACAAAAAAAGTGAAGCATTACATCCCATTATAGTCAATGGATGCAACACACATGCAGCAGTGCAGGCACACACATGTCACACTTATTTACTATAATGAGATGTGACACTTCATGCAATCTTGTATTCATACATGCAGAAGTCATGCAAGAGGAAGGCTCACGTGGTCATGGCTGTTAAAAGTGGTATGAAACTAGTAATAACTGGGTAGTGCAGATACACCCTGAGGGAGAAACACTTTCTTGAGATTAAGACTGACTTAATAGGACTTAAATCCACACAGACATTACTTGATTGTACAGTAAGCTTTCTTTAGTGATAGCTTTACCATGTCTAGGTAGGAGCTGGGCCAAACTTTTAGGAGGAGTTAGGTAACCTGTGATGCTAGGCCTCGCAGTCTCCTGCTGATTTCAAAAGCCCATGAGGCCTCTGATTTGTCCCTTATCTTGGTAGCTTGCTATGTGTACTGGAATGGGGAAACATCAAGAGAAGGCTAAAGATGCAGAAGACCAGAGAGTGACTGTGATACAAGTGTGGTTTTCCCCACCCTGATCTCTTATATCTGAGGGATGGAGATTTCTAGTCACCTTCTGGTTACCTGAGCTCCCAGAAGGTGTGCAATGGTTTTTTCCAAATAGATCAGCAGCAACACTCACCTTAAATAATCTTAGGTATTGAAATTTCAGAATATTTAAGAAGGGAGAACAAGCAGGCGGCTTTGAAAAATAAATTAGGGTATTTATTTACATTGTTGAATCAGTAACATATGCTGCTTTTTGGAAGGAAAGCAGATTTCTCATCTAGTCCACAATATATATAATATTGACATTTCAAAGGCTAGCCAACATCTCACGCAGACTGTCAAGGGGCCTTCAATATGGCCCTTTAAAAGTAATTAGACAGTTTCATTCATTCAAACAATTATGGAACCCCATTTCCTGTCATTATGATCCTTTTGAAATGAGTAGTGTAATAATTTTGAGCTGGTCAAGCAATGGTTTCTTTAAGGGGTTGTTTTGCTTACTTTGAATGTTACAGCCAAGTATGGTTTGGCTGAATAAGGAACTGAGGAGGGAACCCTATGTGCAGGGTTACAACTCTCATCATGCTGGCTGGAGTGTGGGAGCTGTAGTCCCACACCCCTAGAGGGGGACCCAGTTAGGAAGTACTGATTTGAACGGCCATTCCATTTTGTCATATATATTTTTTCCCTCTTCGTCACCAAAGGTAACTGCTGTTGCGTGCCTTCTCAGGGTTTTCTTGGCAAATTTTTTTCAGAGTTTTGCCCTTGCTTTCCTCTGAGTCTGAGAGAGTATAACTTGCCCAAGCTCACCTAGTGAGCTTCCATGCCCGAGGGAGGATTTGAACCTTGGTTTCCCTAGAGTCCTAGTCCAGCATTATATCACAATGGTTCTTATAACTTTACAAACGCTGCTTTCATGCCGACATGATTGTCCATTACATCCCTCCGTAGCCCTGCCTTCTCTTCCTCTGCGGCACTCCCCCATATTGAATTTCAGACTGCGAGGTCCTTGAGGCAGGGATTCTCCTCTTTTGTACTCCATAAACCAGAGCCTTGTAAACCAAAGGCTCCCAAGCTCAGTTTATAGGGAATCTTTTAGGGCTCTGGATCTTGAAGACTGACATCAGGCCCCATCACTGGACAACCCCTCTAGGGACTGATGGAAACTGTAGTTGAACCACCTTTGGAGAACTCTAAATTCCTCAATTTATTTCACACAGTACAAAGCATTTTTGCTGTGACTCCTATTGAGATCTTTGACGAAGTCATGGCCTTTGGCTGTTTTAACTGTTTCAAAACCAGATTCTAGGATTGTTTTCAGACTGCTTTCAGTTGTTTTGATGTGTTTTTAAAGTGTTTTCAAACTCTGTATTGCTTTCTTTGGTTTTTATTTGTTCATGCTTTAAATAAATATTTGAAAAGGGAGGGAGTCACCTCCACAGCCATTTGTCAAGGTTCAACCTCGTGTTAAATGTAAACACAGAAAAGTTAGCTATCATAAATTAGCTTGTTTCCACTTACAAAGCAAAACCAAGTGTGATTTGCTGGAAAAACATGTCTTAACAGAGAATAGATGTGATTGACTGAACATGGGAAAATGCACATAGACCATAAAAGCCCTCCAAAATTGCTCATGGAGAATTTGTTAAAGCCCAGAAAAGCCAGAGCAATGTTGCTGCACATCATTGGCTTGGGGTATCTTTACTGTTGCTTTCCTAGGGCAGAACAGAGACCTAAGTGGGGCTGTGGGACTTACATTTTGATACAGGATTTGCCCTGATATCTGTAAATGTTGCTCACTGGTTAACAAATCTTCCATCCACTGGTATGCTTGGTGCCTCTGTACCCTGTACCCTCCTTGAACTTGATTACACTTGATAACTACTGATACTCTCCAACGTTCCTTTTCTGGGCAAGGTTCTGGAACCTGTGATGGCCTTCCAGCTCAGCAGTTCCTGGACAAAACAAGATTAGCTACATCCATTTCAATCTGGCACAGGGACAGAGACAGCTTTGGCCAACTTGGTGGATGACTACACAGGGAATTGGAAGGGGAAGTGTTTCCTTGTTGGTTCTGCTGGACCTTTCAGTTGTTTTTCAATACCATCATCCATGGTATCCTTCTGAGCTGCCTATCTGGGATGGGACTTGGGGGCAGTGTTCTGCAGTGGTTCCAACCTTTCTTGGAGGGGCAAACTCAGAAGGTGGGGCTGAGAGATCCTTGCTATATTCCGTGTCACTGTTCGTTCTGCTGGAGTCTTGTCCTTCCCAATAGGTGCAGGCAAAAGCAAACAGCTGCAGCCTCTCCTAATTTGTGTGTCTTTCCTCATTAATAATTTTTACTATCTGGGTCCATACTGTGATATTGCTTCGCTGCACCTGTCCCAATTTTCATTTGTTAAATGTTGCAAGGCATGGTACCCCTAAAGCCCAACTCCTTTGGTGATAGCAACTCCAATATAGGGTCTGAGGATAGGATATAGGATTACAGCCACTATGCTAGTGGCTGTACTTTTTCCAGGTTGTGCAGCCTGTGGCAAGGGAAGGCAAGCAAAATCTGCCAGACTCTAAGCAGTCTATTTGTCCAGGTCCACATTTCCTTAGTGGATACTGAGCCTGCGGCTTTTTTCTTCTTGATATCATTGCCTACACTCTAGTTGTAGCTTGCTTGCTCAAAATGATTTCTCTAATGTGCTGTGAGATCTGCCTAGCCACCCAAAGACACTGCTCAACACCAGTCCATCACAGATTCTCTGCAATGTGGGTTCTCTGATGTTTGGAAAGGTCTGAGCTTTGTATGAAGCTCTTCCCACTGCTGCCACACTTGTATGGCTTGTCCCCTGTGTGAGTTCTCTTGTGTTTCAGGAAAGTTGACTTGTCATTTAAGCTTTTTTCATATGGCTTCTCTCCTGTGTGGATAGAATGGTGCCAGCAGGGATGGGTGTTCCTGAGGAAGTTCTTGCATCATAGAAGAACATTTGTAAGGCTTCTCCCCAGTATGCTGCTTCTGGCGATCTACCAGCCTGGAATTCTACTGAAGACGCTTTCCCTAGTTGGTACAAACATTCTTCCCTTTGCTCTTGAAATTTCCAAAATGGAGGGCAGGGTCTTTGTGGTGTCCATCCCTCAGAGAAAGGAGCTCCTTTTGCCCCTGCACCTTTCCTATGCATTTCGCCTTGGTAGGGACTTCTCCCCACTCAGGCAAAATGACAGGAAGAGGGAAGTTAAAGGACCACTCGTGCGAGCAATCCTTTCACTCCCCTCGCTATCCTATGCATTTAGGGCCGGCAGGGGTTACCCATATTTGCTGGTGTATAAGACGCACCTCATTTTCAGAAGGCATTTTTTTGGGGAAAAGTGTGTTTTATGTGCCAGCAAATGCAGTAATTTGCAAACCACCTTGGGTCTCTGTTTTGGGGAAAAGGCGAGGTAAAAAGTGGTAAATAGTTATAATTAGAGGCCAACAATCCCCAGCAGATATTCCTGTGGCATTTGCTTAAAGACCTCTGGCAACAACAAAGGACACAACCACTACCTTTACTTCTCAAGGCCATCTGTTCCATTATCAAACAGCACTTGCCATTAAGAGCTTTCTTCTAAATTTTAGCTTAAACCTGCTTCCCTGCCATGAATCATTGTTGCCTTCATTTAGAACTTACGGCAAACCTAAGGCAAAGCTATCACAGGGTTTTCTTGGCAAGATTTGTTCAGAAGGGGTTTTGCCATTGCTTCCCTCTGAGGCTGAGAGAGTGCAACTTTCCCAAGGTCATCCAGTGGGTTTCCATGGCCAAGCACGGATTCAAACCCTGGTCTCCAGAGTTATAGTCCAATGCTAAAACCAATACACTATGCTGCCATTACTCTCCATTAAGTTCTTCTCCTGAGCATTGGCGCGCTGAAGAGCCAGTCTGCTCTATTTTCTATGCATGACTATTCATTTTCTATGGATGCATCAGATATGTAGATATTTGAAGAAAGATGACACATTTTCTGTTTAGGCTGCAAAAAAAAAAAAAAAAAAAGTTGGGGAAGAATTATGGTGATTAAGATCTCGGGTAGAGATGTTAAGAATTTAAGTATAATAAAGTCATACCCAGCAAACTGGATTCCTTACTGTTTTCCAGTTTGATTTCTCTCCAGGCTGGTCTGACTTCTGTATCCAATTGTGTTTACTCGGCCTCAGAAAAACATGCAACCTGCTCTTCAAATGGTGCTGGCATCTGAAAGAATGGAAAACATTTCAGTCCAGAGTTTAAAGATATATATATTGCTAGCCTAGAAAATAAATTACCAGTCATCAGCTTTTCCACATTGGCCACAAAGTAAGAAAATACTGAGTGGACAACTGTGGCAGGGCCGGCAGCTATTTTCTGTCCCTGGGATCCTCTGGGGGTCATAGAGACAGCCAATATTGGGACTGCCTTTCCCATAATTCCTTAGTATCAGCTATGCTTACCAGGGCTAATGGGAATTTTAGGCACAAACATCCAGAGGTCCACAATTGTCCACCTCTATGTGGCTGCATCAATAGGAGTATAATGTTGAGATCAATTCTGTTCTCCTTTGGCCAGACCCCACCAGGAATACTGTGTTCAGTTCTGGGCACCACAGTTGAGGAAAGATATTGATAAGCTGGAACGTATTCAGAGGAGGGCAACCAAAATGGTATAAGGTCTGGAAACCATGAAACCCTAAGAGGAGAGGCTTAAGGAGCTGGGTATCCTTAGCCTGGAGAAGAGAAGGTTAAGAGGCAACATGACAGCTATGTTTTAAATATTTGAAGGGATGTCATCTGGAAGATGGAGCAGGCCTGTATTCTGCTGCTCCAGAGACTAGGGCATGGAGCAATGGCTTCAAACCTCAGGAAAAGAGATTCCATATACACATTAAGAAGAACTTCCTGATGGTAAGAGCAGTTTGACAGTGGGAATACACTGCCTGAGAGTGTGGTGGAGTCTCCTTCCTTGGAAGTTTTTAAACAGAGGCTGGATGGCCATCTGTCGGAATTGTTTTGATGGTATATTCCTGCATGGCAGGGGGTTGGATTTGATGGCCTTTGTGGTCTCTTCCAGCTCTATGATTCTATAATCTACTCTTCTATTTTTATGGTGTAGGAACCTATCCCTATTCTTTCCGCATTATTTCCATTGAAAAAGTAAAGCCCAGTTAATTTCGTCAACTGAGGTATACTTGCCTTTGGCTTCACGTATCTCAGAATGACAGCTCTGCTGCTTTCAGAAGTCCCCCTGATCATTCTTCAAAGCTTGGGGCTATGGACTTGTGCCATCTGTTCTGATCGTTCCCCACTTAGGAAGGATCACTCTTTGGTAGGGGGCACAGTGGTTAAAACACTGAGCTACAAATCAGGAGGCTACCCAGTTTCAATCTCACCTCTGGTGTAAATTCATGAGGTTGCTATGGCTGAACTGCATTCTGGTAGGCATGCCTTACAGGAATGGTGTGAACAGAGGTCTGCTTTCAACAGTCAAAACCAATACATAAACACTAATTATGAAGATTAGCTTCTGCTTCACTTTCTGATTCTGTAGGAAATCTTCAGCCAGAGTCACCACTTGGGAACAAGATTCTGGGCTATTTCTCCAGACACAGCTCTGCATCTCCTGCAGCACAAGTCAGAAACTGCTCCAGGATTGGCATCTCCAGGACCTGCTCTTTTGTCTGCCTCTCGACTTTCAGCCACTGGTTACAAAGGCACTACAAGTGGTTATATACCTCCTGTGTCTCTTGGCTTCCTGGTAGCAGAAATGCTGGAAGTGTTGACACTGCTTCTCACGTATCAAGGCATCTCCTTGCAAGATAGCTGCCTTTACTTTTTCATAATCCTCTCTGTCTCTTAGCTTCTCAATGGCTTGTTGGGCATCCCAGAGGGCTGGCAGGAATCGGATTATCCACTTATATTTGGGCCACTGACTGGCCTTGGCCACCTGTTCAAAGGAGGCCAGGAAGTTCTCAGCATCAACCCATGATTTAGGTTCTTTCTCTACCAACTGTGGGACCCTGTGGCTCACATGTAGGGACTCCACAGTCTTCAGCAGTTCGTGCCATTGAATTTCTCAGCATTCGGAGAACCACTCATCAGACTCTTTCTTTTACTGACCTTATCTCTTCCCATCTTGAGAATTCCACAATACAGCCAGATTCAACGTTCTGATCATCTTCTTTCATTCTTTCCAGTCTTAATTTGGTTTAGTAGTCATTCTACATTTCTTCCCCAGGTCTCACACCAGGGTTCTCCTCTGACCAAACACTGGTGGGCTCTGAAAGCCTGTTTTCTATAAAGCCATTCTGGCTCCTGATGTTGGCAAATGAATGGCATTGCTGTGTGTACATGCCCTCAAGTTGCCTATTGGCCTCTGGTGTTCACCTAAATCTCACAGGTTTTCTCAGGCAGGGAATACTCAGAGGCAGTTTGGCTAGTTCCTTTCTCTGAAATATTTGTTGCTGTTGTGTACCTTCAAGTTGTTTCTGACCTATGATAGCTCTAAGGTGAACCAATCAGTTTTCTGGGGCTGTGTGTGTGTGACACGCCCTAGTCACCCAGTGGGTTTCCATGGCCGAGCAGGGAATCAAACCCTGGTCTCCAGGGCCATAGTCCAGCACTCAAACCACTACACTATGCTTACTTCCACAAACTCTTGTTTTCTGGGGGGAGCAAAGTGAAAAAAAATCACCGATGGAGGTGTCAGTAATCACTTTCCAAAGGCAAAACGGATCAAATGCCAGCACATCCATATACAACTGCCTATTTTGTCAGACACATGGTAAGAAAGATAAAGGTGTCCATGCACACCGAATGGCGGAGAGTTTCTCTTCCTTTCACAGAGGCTGCATCAAAGTCTTTGGAGAGGAGCCAGGAGGCAAGAGAGGGAGGGAGCCAAAAGATCACTCAGGCAAAAGTTCCAACACACTTTTTTGCACTTTTTCTTTCCCCCTTTGTGCACTTTTTCTTCCCTCTGCTCTCCGGGATGGTCCAATGGCAAGCCTGGGTGTGCAGAATAAGAATACAGTCAGCCCTCGACATTCACTAGGGTTAGCGGTGCAAAAGTGGAAATATCACAATGTCTGTGTCTGTTGGGAAAGGGGCCAAGACACAGGGGGGAGAACGCGGCGCACCCAGTAAGGAAGGGAGGGGGAAAGAAAGTGCGTCTGCATGGTGACTCCCACACTACTTCTCTCTTGCTCATCTCCTTCCTTGGGTGTTGGGTGGCATCAGGAGAGGGTTTGTGGTGCTGAGAAATTGGGCTGCGAGACATCCTTAGCTGGCCAGACAAGAGGCTGGTAGTGGTGGAGGAGGACCAGAGGCAGGTTTCTAAAGGGGACCCAGCTTGTTGGGGGGCATGTATAGAAATGTTTCGAAATACATGCTATTTGTAAGTTGTTCGCTGCCTCGATCCATATGGAGAGGCCAGATACAAATAAATAAATAAATAAAATAAAATAAAACAAATAAACAAATAAATAAATAAATTAAAATAAAATAAATAAAATAAAATAAAATAAATAAATATATATATAAAATAAAATAAAATAAATAAGGGCTGCACGGCCTGATGGGAGATGCTGAGAGGGAAGGGTTCCCTGGAAAAGAAGCGCTTGAACTGTGGGGGTTGGAGAAAGTGGCAAACAAAATGGTGGCAAATGCAGAGGGCCAACTGAGCTTCACTTCCCAGGAAAAAGAAGTCATTCCAGGGAGGATTACACTGCCCTCAGGCTGCCCCCCATATAGGGGAACAGCTTGAGGGTTCCACTTCCAAAGGTGCCACTTTGGCTCTTTTTCTGACTTTTATTCCCCCTTGAATTAAAGAGCCCCCCAAGCTTCGAGTCCGACCCCACCGCCCTCACTCCCTCCAAATCCATCGACTCAGGTTCCCGTATGTACAAAATGCTGGGGGTGGGGAGAGGAAGAGGAAGGAGAGGGGAAAGAGACGGAACCGGAAGTGGCGGCTGCCTGCCTCTATGATTTCCACGCTCCGCCCTTGCGTTCCTCCAGATCCTGCTCGTCCTCTCTAGGAACGAAGCATTCGCTTGTCTTAACCCCTGAGGTACTGGTGCCTTTTTTGCGCTGGATTCTGCCGTATGCAAAGGTCGGGCAAAAAATCCTTGGAACTGGATGAGGTGGGGGGGGGATTTTTTTTGGTTTTTGTTTTAGTTTCACAGTGTCTTCTAAGTAGGAAAAAAAGAAAAAGGGTAATTATTTGTGCAACTCCTGTCATCTCCCATCAATGGCTATGTTCACTGGCACAGGGTAGAAATTGCTGTGCAGCGGCCAACATGATGTAGTGCTTTGAGTGTTTGACTAAGACTCTGGAGTCCAGGGGCGTTTCCACATTGCACTGTTATAGTGCTATTATTCCACTTTCAACCTCCTGTGGAATTCTGGGGTTTGTGGTTTACTGAGGCCAAAGAGCTCCCTGGCTGAGAATTCTCAATGCCCCTCCCTCAACTGCAAACCCCAGGATTCCATAGGAGCTTGGAAGTGGAATAATAGCACTATAACAGTGTAGTGCAGAAAGGCCCCTTGGGTTGGAAGCCAGAAGGCCATCTGAATCCCACCTGTTTTTAAGTAACTCACTGATTACCACCATGAGTAACTGTGAATGAAGGAGTGAATACATTTGTTATGACCTCAAGCCAATGCCATTTAATCCAAGCAAAAGAAAAACACAAGGTAAAGGAAAGAAAAAAGATAAATGCAGAGGAAGGGGTGGGGGAAAGGAGCGCATTCCTTTATAATTTGCTTCCTGATCTGCACTCTATTCAAGGATCAGTGGAATTGATATGGTCCAAACTAAACTTTTTAAAAGCCCACTGACCAGGTCCCCATTCTCACTAGAGAACTGTAGCAGTTTCATGCCACTTTAACTCCATTGTGCCATCCATTGGAATCCTGGGATTTTCAGTCATTATGAATTGCCACCCAGTGAGCCCTAGTGTTTCACCAAACTACAAATCCCAGGATTCAAAAGAATCGAACCATGGCAGGGAAAGTGGAATAACAGCACTGTTAATTATTGAGTGGCAGCCAGCGTGGACTACAACCCTAGACACCAGACTTCGATTCATTGCTCACCCATAGAAACCCACTGGGTGACCTTGGGTGCATCACACACTCTCAGCCCCAGAAAACCCCATGATAGGTTCGCCTTGGAGTTGCCCTAAGTGTAGTGGCTAAATTCCAGAAACCGGAGACGCCTGGATTGGAAAGCAAGAGTTTATTTAGTCGGCCGGGCTCTCTGGTGGAATCTCTTCCAAAGACCAGAAACCCTGAATATTCATCTCTCTAAGGTTTTATACTTTTACATAGACTATTGCAACATTTGCTAGCTTGACATTTCTTGATCATTCGACCCCCCTTATGACGCTCTTCTGACTGTTCCCAAACACTGAACAAAACATCCTAAACAGACATTCTGAACCAGCATCAGGCTAAGCGATATACATACACATGATTACTCAAGCAGCTACTCAAGAACTCACAGTTCATAAACTTGTAATTTTCTTCCTCAGTCTGCTCTCACATAAGCTGGAAGTGACTTGAATGCACGCAACAACAAAAATGTCTGGAGTGCAGGCACCCATTGGTTCAATGATATATTGACATAAAACTTCCTGAAATGACAATGCTGCGATAGTAAAACATTTTGGTTGCAAGGACACTGTTACTGCAGGTTAGGCCTCCTTGGAGATTGCATAAAGATATCATTTTAATATCAATAATTTGGCTTTCTTCCACCACCCCTCTCCACGTGTTTGTGAGACTCCCGGGCAAGCACGGAACTAGGCTCGGCTATCAAACGCTGCAATATCCCAAAACAATACAGGCAGGCCAGAAATAGCCAGATCACCGCTTTAGGAGACCTCTCTGCAAACACTCTCATTTATGTATGCATGCTGTTTACAAAGGACTCCCTGCCCTGAGGAGGCAACTTGACAAGCTGAATACTCAACTGCCAAGCACTGAGCATATGCATACTGTCTACCGCTTTGTCAATTCGGACTTAACTCAATCATACTAAATTTTGACCTTTCCCAAGCTTTGTCTTGCGCCCAAAACTCATTGTTTTCCCCAAGTACGGAATAGCCTGCAGGTACATTTCTCCCTATAAAACCCCCTGATTCCGAGACCTTCCTCAGATTGCTCTGGACTTCCATCCAGCCTTGCTGCCGCTTTATTTGGCGAGCTGTCACCTCAGTCCCACGTACTGAGACTCCAGACCAACGAACTCAATCTTCAGACTATCCAGGCTTCAGGACAGGTGTCGTATCACCCAGTTCAACAATCCCTCTCAAAATTCCTCTATACCACTCCAACCTTTAATTTCCTTAGTTACTTGTGTGAGTGTGTTGCATACACTGTTTTGTCTGTATTTAATAAAAATCTCGATTATTCTTATAACTTGGTGTGCTCCTTGGCTTGGCCTGACCCCGTAGACATTGGGTAAAAGATTCTGCTGCATTGCCCTGCCTCTCACATTGCTAACTTGTGCTCTAACTAATTTCCCCAAACTTAGTTAATTGAGAGTGCATATAGGTGTCCCTCCCGGGACCCCCAGTAAACAGGGTAACAACACTCTTCTAAGCCAGTGTGGTATAGTGATTAGTGTTGGATTGAGACTTGGGAGAATTGAGTTCTAGTTGTATCATGAATTTCACTGGACTAGGCATTCACAACTCATGCTCTCAGACTCACCTACCTAATAAGATTGTTGTGATGATAAAGTAGTGAAAAAGAAAGCCATCTGCATCACTTTGCGCTCAAGAGTGAAAAAGCATGAAATAAATGTTTGTTACTGTGGTATGCCTTCAAGTCATTTGCGACTTACAGTTATCCTAAGGTGAAACTATCACAGGGTTTTCTTGACCAGAGAATGTATGATTACGCTCCAAGGCCTCTCAGTGGGTTTCCATGGCTGAGCGGTGAATCCAACCCTGGTCTCCAGAGTCATAGCCCAACATTGAAACCACTACCCTACGCTGGTTCTTGATATAATTATAAATAATCTAAAATCTTGAATACCACATCAGGATTGTCCATGCCATTGTACAGTGGGCCCTCTACATTCACAAGGTTTGGGGCATAGGGTGTGGATTAAAAATGCGGTGACATTTGCCACAGTTGAAAATACATTTGATGAGCATGTCATGGGACACGTGGGGAATGACTAGGCAAAGTATGACTCATTCCCTAGGGGACGTGGAGTAAAGGGCTGAGTCATAATAGTGAAATCATGACAAGGGGTTGCATCAGCTAAAGGCCCTGAGTGATGACATGGAAGCAGGTATGTATAAAAGAGGAGATGGAATGCTTACTCTCTCTCTCACTCTCTCTGCATCCCATCACTCTGCTCCTGCCTTTGGATCTGCATATCCTGTGTACAGATGTATATACTGCAACTTTGAAGACTAAAGCCTCCAGGTAGTTTGGATGACAAACTCTTGTGTCTGTGAGTTTACTAACCAGTGGGTAGAGGGATAAGAGCTGATGCTGTAGTTGTACTCTGCTAGACACGCTTGTTGCTGTTTTGGAAACTCTGCTATGTTATGTTTGCCTCTGGGACACTTTTTGTCCAGAGAGCAGCAGTTCCAGGGAGGATTTTGTGCTGGTGCTGTGAATCAATCTCCCGTCACAGGACACTTGTGAAAGTGAAAAACTGTGGATTTCTCCCCTACCCCCACTTACCATTTTCCCCTGCTCATCCCTCTCCTCTCCAACCCCTCTGCCATTTAGTTTCCCCCAGCAGAGGGGAGGCAGCCAAGCACCTCATCAAGACTCAAATTTGCGAATGTGAACTTGGCAAATGTGGAGGGCTGACTATACTTTGAGAAAGCTGGACAATGAAGAAAATTAATAGGAACGAAATTGCCTTGTTTGAGATGTGGTGCTGGAAGAGAGTTCTGCAGATCCCCCGGATTGCCAAAAAGACAAATAAATTAATCTGAGAGCAAATTAAGTCTGAACTCTCCCCTAGAAGCCAAGATAACTAAGCTCAGATGGTTGTATTTTGGACATGTCATGAGAGGATCTGACTCACTAGAAAAGATAATAAGGTAGGAAGGAGTACAAAACGAAAAAACACATTACACATGGACTCAATCAAGGAGGTCACAACCTGAGTTTGCAAGACGTGAAGAGGGCTGTTCATGGAAGGGTGACGGAAGATCTCTTAATTTATAATTTATAGGGTCACTATTATAATTTAAAGTGGATTTGACAGAAGTCAACACCAAGAATCAGAACTCTGAAAGTTGACATTCTCATTCAAAAGAACATCAAAAACTGGGGGCTTTCTGCACTACACTGCTGTAGTGCTATTATATCACTTTCAACATCCTGTGGAATTCTGGGGTTTGTAGTTTGCTGAGGGGTCTCTGGCTGAGAATTCTAAATGCCCCTCCCTAAACTGCAAACCCCAGGTTTGTTGGAAGTGGAATAATAGCACTATAACAGAGTAGTGCAAAAAGGTCCTGTATCTCACATTAAAAAACAAAACAAAAATCAAGTTGATTCTGTCCATTAGGGCCTGAATTGAGACAATGGTTCCTTGTCACAATACAGCTGTTAAGTATGATACCAAAGTTACAGTAATAGTGTAACTGCATATTCTATTCTATTCTAAATAATATCTATTTGAGTTTGTTCAATATATACTGTACACCCTAGCTGCACTGCTGTTTCTTCAACATCCTAGTTTGTAGGGCCAAAACAGCTATTGCTAGAAGTAGAAGGACAGAAAATTAAAACAGTTGGCTCAGTGCTGTACAGCTTGGATGAAAATAAGGCCAAGAGTACTTACTTAGATAAGAGCATCAAATAAAGCATTTTGTTTTCAAGAACTGATTCTTATTTGCTGTGTTGTTGTTATGCCATTGTTGCTCTCTGAAATTTTTAAACTGGCTGCTGTTATGGTTTAAGCATCTCAGACAATATTTCATTGCATAATAATATACATACACACAAACACCTGTGTAAGTATGCGTGTGTGCGTGCATGTATGCGCATGTATGTTTAGCAGGGGCACAGCTTCTTTCAAACAAGATAGACAAAAGGGACCAGCCTTGCTGCTTGCTGCTGGTTTTTGGAACACGACCTGAGTTTCCAAGAACGTGGGCTTCTGGCAAGGGATGGGCTGCACCTCATGGAACTTGGCAGGAATGTTTTTGCATATAGTCTTGCAAGGAGGATTAAGAGGTCTTTAAACTAAGTTCCGCTGGAGAGGGGGACAATATTATTCAGGGCATGGACTCAGTGAGTGCAGGGGGGAAAGGCCCAAATGATACTGGACAAGTAGTACAAGCAGCCAATGGCCGGAGGAGTAGAAACTATAGTACAGGACTCGCAGGAAGGGCCCAGGGACTTAAGTGTCTCTACACTAATGCACAGAGTATGGGAAACAAGCAGGATGAACTTGAACTCCTAGTACAACAAAATAAATACAATTTGATAGGCATCACTGAGACCTGGTGGGATGAGTCTCGTGATTGGAATGTAGGAATAGAGGGGTATAGCCAATTTTGTAAAAATAGACCAAACTAGAAAGGAGGAGGAGTAGCCTTGTATGTCAAGGATGTTTTCACCTGTGAAGAGATCCAGGACTTGAACCCAGAAAGCCAGGTCGAGAGCATCTGGGTAAGAATTAAGGGAGCGAGAAGCAATAGGGATATTCTGGTGGGGGTTTACTACAGACCTCCAACCTAGGCTGAGGACTTTGATGACGCCTTCCTCAACCAAATGACTGCACATTCGAAGAGGAGGGATACAGTAATAATAGGAGATTTCAATTACCCAGATATATGCTGGCAGTCAAACTCTGCCAAGACAGCAAGGACCAACAAGTTTCTTGCTTGTCTTGCAGACAACTTCATGGTCCAGAAGGTGGAAGAGGCCACAAGGGGATCAAATATTCTAGATCTGATCCTGACCAACAGGGATGACCTTGTGAATGAGGTAGAAGTGGTTGGATCTTTAGGGGGGAGTGACCATGCCCTCTTGGAATTCGGCATTCAGTGGGAAGGAGAAGATAAGGGTAGCCAGACACTCATCGTAGATTTTAAAAAAGCGGACTTCTGTAAACTTAGGGAGCTGCTGGCTGGAATTCCATGGTCAGGAATAGTGAAAGGGAAAGGAGTTCAGGAGACATGGGAGTTCCTTAAAAAGGAGATACTGAAGGCACAGTCTAAAACTGTGCCATTAAGGAGGAAAAATGGAAGGCATCTGAAGAAACCAGAATGGTTGACTAAAGAACTCTCAGCTGAGCTAAGTGTTAAGAGAAACATGTATAGGAAATGGAAGAAGGGGGAAACCACCAAAGAAGAATTTAAGCAAGTAGCCAGGAGATGTAGGGAGGAGGTCAGGAAGGCTAAAGCACAGAACGAACTTAGACTGGCCAGAGACATTAAAAACAATAAAAAGGACTTTTTAAAATATGTCTGCAGCAAAAGGAAAAAGGAGACGATAGGGTCACTGTGCAGAGAAGATGGCGAATTACTCACAGGGGGAAGAGAAAAGGCAGAACTACTTAACACCTTCTTTACCTCCGTTTTTCCCCAGAAGGATACAAGCACTCAACCTGGCAGTTGGGGAGCAGGGGAGGAAGCAGGGGAAATGAGGCACATAATAGGTAGAAAGGTGGTACAGGAATACCTGGCTGCATTGGATGAATTCAGGTCTCCAGGGCCAGATGAATTGCATCCTAGGATATTAAAAGAGCTGGCTGAGGTCATTTCGGAACCGCTTGCTATAATCTTTGAGAAATCTTGGAGGACAGGAGAAGTTCCAGCAGACTGGAAGAGAGCAAATGTTGTCCCCATCTTCAAGAAGGGAAAAAAGAGGACCCAAATAATTATGACCCAGTCAGCCTGATGGAAAGATCCTGGAGCAGATCATTAAGCAGTCAGTTTCTAATCACTTAGAAAGCAAAGCGGTAATCACGAGAAGTCAACATGGATTTCTCAAAAATAAGTCATGCCAGACTAATCTTATCTCTTTTTATGATAGAGTTACCAGCTTGATAGATGAAGGGAATGCTGTGGATGTAGCATATCTCGATTTCAGTAAGGCCTTTGACAAAGTTCCCCATGACATTCTTGCAAAGAAGCTAGTAAAATGTGGGCTTTACAAGGCTACTGTTAGTTGGATTTGTAATTGGTTGACCGACCAAACCCAAAGGGTGATCATGAATGGCTGCTTTTCATCCTGGAGAGAAGTGACTAGTGGGGTGCCACAGGGTTCTGTCCTAGGCCCAGTGCTATTCAATATTTTTATCAGCAACTTGGATGAAGGAATAGAGGGCATGCTCATCAAATTTGCAGATGACACCAAATTGGGAGGGGTTGCTAATATGCCAGAGGACAGGATCAAAATTCAAAATGACCTGGATAGATTGGAGAGCTGGGCCAAGGCGAACAAAATGAAATTCAACAGAGAGAAGTGTAAGGTCCTACACTTAGGTAGAAAAAATGGAATACAGAAATATAGGATGGGGGACACGTGGCTGGATAGCAGTAGGTGTGAAAGGGATCTAGGAGTCTTCGTAGACCGCAAGCTGAACATGAGTCAGCAGTGTGATGCGGCAGCCAAGAAAGCCAATGCAATTCTCGGCTGCATCAATAGGAGTATGGTGTCTAGATCGAGGGAGGTACTGGTACCACTCTACTCTGCTTTGGTTAGACCCCATCTTGAATACTGTGTCCAGTTCTGGTCAAGCTGGAGCAAGTCCAGTTCTGGTCAAGCTGGAGCAAGTCCAGAGGAGGGCAACCAAAATGGTGAGAGACTTGGAAGCCATGCCCTATGAGGATAGACTTAGAGAGCTGGGTATGTTTAGTCTGCAGAAGAGAAGGTTAAGAGGGGACATGATAGCCATGTTTAAATATCTGAAGGGATGCCATGTTGAGGAGGGAGAGGGCTTGTTTTCTGACGCTCCAGAGACCAGGACAAGGAGCAATGGATTCAAGCTTCAGGAAAGGAGATTCCACCTGAACCTCAGGAAGAACTTCCTGACAGTCAGGGCTGTCTGGCAGTGGAATCTGCTGCCTGGGAGTGTGATGGAGTCTCCTTCTTTGGAGGTTTTTAAGCAGAGGCTTGATGGCTATCTGTCAGGAGTGCTTTGAGGATGTTCCTGCATGGCAAGGGGTTGGACTGGATGGCCTGTGTGGTTTCTTCCAACTCTACATTTCTATGCTTCTATTATTCAATGTGGCCTTCACTGCTCCCATTATCTATTCAACCAGCCCCCCTCTGGCTGCTTTTATAAGCCAGAAGGGGAAAGGTCCCAGTACAGAAGAAGTGGCTCTCACCAATCCAAGGACCCTGTCCACATCCTTAGGCTGCACAAACTGAAACGGATCCATTAACCTGGAACAAGCAGGGGCCACGATGGTGTCTACTGGACCTGCTTCAACTACAGCAGTGGTTCTGAACCTTTCCCTTTTCTTTACCGTGGATCCTTTGTAAATATAATTTATTGCCAGAGACCCCCAAGACTTAACTCAAATATTTAAATTTAGATTCAAATTCCCACTCAGACACTGGGTAAGCTTGGGCAAGTCCTTCCTGGAAGAAACTCCCTCCTGGAAGAAAGGCAGGATTTAAATTAATTAAGTAAAACTTCACTCAACACAAGAGGATTTACTTCATAGCAGACACACGTAAGATGCGCTGACACCAGCCTTCCACACAGTCATACCATGTTCCCTCACGTCAGCCGAGCACAGATGACTCAGCAGCCAAAACATAACAGAAGTTTATAAATTACCATCTTCAACAGAATACAACCCAGGGTTTATTGAACCAGTAATTTTTAATATTAGAAACAGAAATCTTACAAAAATCCCTGGTAAACAAATACAAAAAGGTAGTTCTTGTTTTCAACTCTGAGTGAAACACAGAGCAAACGTTATAAAACTATTTTTTTTAAAAAACCAAGGAATACTATAAATGCTTGACAAAGCTGTAAAAGATTCAAGAACCATTGCCACTCAACAACATACCAAAAATCAGTTTCATTTGTTGATGCAAAGCAAGACAACATTTGTCACAGTTCTGATCTGTTTTTCTAATGGGGCACTTGCAAGACAAATGGGAACTCAAAACCACCAAATAAGGAGGCCTAGGTTAAACTCTTATTTGTATACGGCCATTGGTGACAAACAGCAAAAAATGACAGAATACAAAGTCCACTTAAGTCAGTATTTCCCACCAGGTGTCCCACTGAGTTGTGGGACCACAACTCCCACCATTTCAACCAGCATTTTGAGAATCCCATATAGGATCTCCTTCTCAGTTCCTTCTTCATCTAAACTGTACGTGGTCATCACATCCAAATCAAAGAGACAATAGCTCAACAAGCCATTGCCTGCCCAGTTCAAAACACCGTCACACCATCCTTTTGTAGGACTAGTGGGAGGAAATATATTGAATTCCAGGAAAATAAGAGGGGCCGGCTACATGTGGCACTGAACTGCAGCTCCCATCATCCCTAGCCATCACAACTGATGAAAGATGCTGGGAGTTGCAGACCAACACAATGTCCAAAGGACCACAAGTCTGCCCACGAATGGATTAAAACATGGTAAAAAGGGTCATACCATTAGCTGTGGAGGAGACAAACAGGACCCTTCATTTTTGAAACTTCCTTTCACATGTACACAAAAGACTTGCAAGTAAAAAATTAGCAAAGGAAGGCTTGGACTGAGAGCTGAATGGCTCCCCATAAGCATGTTCCTTTTGGTTCCAAGAGGTTTTTTTTAATTATTTTTTTAAATGTCAACTTTTGAAGAAATAGTATGTTGTTCCTCTTCCTAAGGAGATAAAATCCACCCTTTGCATCTCAGGATTCTTCATTTTGCTCTGCTGCCATGAGCAGATCAGGATTAAAACATCTAGACAGGCGCTTTTCTATTTCTTTTTGTTACAAAGGAACGGAGATGCAAAAACTTGAACATTATACACATCCAACAACTGAAATGAGGGAAACTCGCTTGTCAAAAATGTTCCTGCCCTGATTCCCAGTCTGTTATTCAAGTTTGATTTCTTTTTCTTTTCCCCACCTCATTCCTTTTTATAAATTTGAAGAGCTTGAGACGGCACTTCAGGCATTCAAAATTCTGACAGAGAAGTCAGAATGGGCTAACGTCAATTCTTGAAACATTCTCATATATAACTAAGCTGACTCCTGAAGACTTTATCTGGGGACCTCTTGACAAATTCCATGATGAAAAATTGGTGGCAGAGGGCAGGTATCACACTGAGCTCAGCCCTTTCCTATGACAAAGCTGCCACAAGGAAGGCTCTTTAAAATTAGGAGTTGACAACTGTGACCCCTCGGATATCTTTGGCATACAACTCTCATCAGCCCTTGCCACTGTAACCCACTGTGAGGGATGGCAGAAGCTGCAGTCCACAAACATCAGGAGGAAAAACAAGTTGCCTCTTCTGCCCAAAGGCCTCTTTCACGCTACACAATTATGGCACTGTGGCTCCATCTTATGAAATCCTGGGATTCATAGTTTGCTGAGTTACACACAATTCTCCTTCAGAGGGCCCTAGGACCTCAACATACTACAAACCTTCAGATTCTGTAGGATGCAGCCATGATAGCTACCAAACAGTTTCAAAGTGATATAATTGTGTAATATGAAAAAGGACTTAAAGCTCAATAGAAGAAGCCCAATTTCTCACAAATCCCATTTTCCAGAAACTATTGTCACAAGGAAAACATGAGCTCTCCACTGCTATATCTGTGCAGTGAAAAACCTACCTGTTGCAGCTGTAATGTAAATTTTGCTGTGGATACTCAAAAAAGACTAAGCAAAAAAAAATATTAAAACACACACACAAGGAGACCCATTGTTTCCACACATGAGCAAATTACATCTGATGCACTCAGGAATGCTACTCTACCCACCACCATTCCCTACATACAGAAAACACCCCCCTATTTCGTCCGCCCCAGTCCCGTCCTGATCACAGACTCGCTTTGCTTCTCATGTGCGTCTTCTCGTGTTTCACCCGTTGCCACTTGCGGTCGAAGCCTTCCCCGCAAAATGGGCACTCATGCGGCTTCTTCCCTGTGTGGATGCACTCATGGCGGACCAGATCTGAGCGCCAGCAGAAACCCTTCCCGCAGAAGCAGCATTCGTAGCGTTTCTCCCCCGTGTGGCGCATTCTGTGCCGAAGGAAACTTGCAACCCCGTGGAAATCTCGTCCACAGTCCCAACAATTTTTCATCTGATCACTGTGAGCCTGTTGGAGGAGAGAGGGCTTCTTCTGTTTTGGTGTCGTCTTCGGAGGAGGCGGTGAAGGAGGAGGCAAACTCGGTGTCTCAGCCGGAGGCAGTATGCCGCCTTTCTGCAGCCTCTCTGAACGGCGGCGTTCTTGCGTGGCCTCTCCTGTCTTCTGGCGGTACGAGTGCACCTTCTTAGCTCTTCCAGGGAACCTGGCCCTTAGCTTTGTATCCCCAAACTGGACCCACTGAACATAACCCCTCTTTTTCACACCGGTCTGTCTGTAACCTGTTGGGGGGGAAAAGAAAACAATCTCATACAGGAAACTCCTTCACTGGAGGGCTTTTTTTTTTTAACTTGATATAGTTAAAATTTTGAAACCACTTTCTCAAAAAGATGGCTTTTATTTTTTGAAAAAAATACTGCTTGTTTAAAAGACAGGTTAGTTTGTTTTATTTAAAGAGACTTTTTGTTTTTTGTCAAAACACTTTTACTTCTTTCTTTTTTTAAAATAATATTTTTTTAAAAAATACATTTTTTAAAAAAATGGTTTTTACCTTTTTTTTAAAGAGACCTTTCATTAATATAATCTCTTGATGGCTTTAAAAAAAAAGACAGATTTTTTAAAAAAGCTTTTGTTTTGTTTTAAAAGATGGCTTTTATTTAAAACAAAATTTATTACAGAAGGCTTTGATTTTTTTCAAAAAGAGGAATTGTTTACCAGGCTTTTATTTCATAAAAAATATGGTTATAAGGTTATTCAGGAACACAAGCCAAGGATCAAAAGAACGTGCTGCTTCCACCAGAAACGCCAGTTGTCTGCAACTGACGTCTTCTCACTCCCATCTCTTGTATTTATTGGCCAACAGCCTCCCCAGCTTTTTGCCTGATTAATGAGTCTCTCCTATATAAGTGCTCTGAGTCATAGAATCATAGAGTTGCAAGAGACCATAATGGCCATTGAGTCCAACCCCTTTCTGCCATGCAGGAACAAACACTCAAAGCACCCCCTGCAAATGGCCATCTAGTCTCTGCTTAAAAACCTCCAAAGAAGGTGACTCCACCACACTTGGAGGCAGCATATTCTGCTGTCAAACAGCTCTGACTGTCAGGAAGTTCTTCCTGATGTTTAGGTGGAATCTGGAACGTGTCCAGAGGAGGCAACCAAAATGGTGAAGGGTTTGGAAGCCATGCCCTATGAAGGACGCCTTAGGGAGCTGGGGATGCTTAGTCTGCAGAAGAGAAGGTTAAGAGGAGACATGATAGCCAGGTTTAAATATTTGAAGGGATGTCATGTTGAGGAGGGAGCAGGCTTGTTCTCTACTGCTCCTGAGCAAGGACAAGGAGCAATGGATTCAAGCTGCAGGAAAGGAGATTCCACTTGAACCTCAGGAAGAACTTCCTGACAGTCAGGGCTGTCTGGCAGTGGAATAGGCTGCCTCAATGGAGTGTGGTGGAGTCTCCTTCTTTGGAGGTTTTTAAGTAGAGGCTGGATGGCCATCTGTTGGGAATGGTTTGATGGCTGTTCCTGCATAGCAGGTGGTTGGACTCGATGGCCCCTGGGGTCTCTTCCAACTCTATGAAAAAAATGTGCCCTAGTTTCTGGAGCAGCAGCAAACAAGCTTGCTCCATCTTCAACATGACATCCCTTCAAATATATAAGCATGGCTGTCATGTCTCCTCTTAACCTTCTTTTTGTCAGACTAAACATACCCAGCTCCCTAAGCCTCTCCTCATAGGGCATGACTTCCAGACCCTTCACCATTTTGGTTGTCCTCTTCTGGATATATTCCAGCTTGTCAACATCCTTCCTGAACTGTGGTGCCCAGAACTGGACACAGGATTCCAGGTGAGGTCTAACCAGAGCAGAATAAAGTGGTATTATTACTTCCCTTGATCTCAACACTATGCTCCCGTTGATGCAGCCCAGAATTACATTGGCTTTTTTAGCTGCTGCATCACACTGTTGACTCATGTTCAGCTTGTGGTTCACTAAGACTCCTAGATCCCTTTCACACATACTGTTTTCAAGCCAGGTATCACCCATCCTGTATCTGTGCATTTCATTCTTTCTCAAAGTGTAATACTTTACATTTTTTCCTGTTAAAATTCATTTTGTTAGTTTTGGCCCAGTCCTCTAATCTGTCAATATCATCTTGAATTCTGATCCTGTCCTCTGGAGTATTAACAATCCCTCCTAATTTTGTGTCATTTGCAAATTTGATGAGCATGCCCTCTACTCCTTCATCCAAGTCGCTGATGAAGATGTTAAATAGCACTGGGCCCAGGACAGAACCCTATGGCACCCCACTAGTCACTTTTCTCCAGGATTATAAGCAGCCATTGGTGAGCACCCTTTGGGTTTGGCCCACCAACCAATTACAAACCCACCTAACACTAGCTTTGTCTAACCCACATTTTATTACCTTGTCTGTAAGAATGCCATGGGGGACCTTGTCAAAGGCCTTACTGAAATCAAAGTACACTACATCCACAGTATTCTCTTCTCATCTATTAAGTTTGTAACTCTATGAAAAAAAAGGGGTTAGATTAATCTGGATTAATCTGGCATGACTTGTTTTTGAGAAAACCCATTTTGAGTCTCATGGACTCTCCTTTTCTCATCTATGCTGGGCTGCAATAAGTGTTTGGGAGGATCCTATCTGTGTTTGCACCCAGGGACTGGGACATGCCAGAAAGCAAGACGTTTCCCCATCAAGAAAAGATGGGCTCATGAACTAAAAATTCACCCCAGAAACACCCCTTACCTCGAACAGCTTTCCGCGGATAGGCAGAAGCCTCATCCACTTCCCTCTTTGCTTTGGTCTGCATCATCACGGTTTCCAGATTAAACTCCTGTCTCCTGGGGTGGCTCAAAGTTGGCTCTTCTGGCTCCTGAAAAGAGCAAAAGGACACATCGCTACAGCAACATCTTTCGATAAAAATGAGCGCTGACTGCACAGAATCACAACACTGAAAGGGACTGCAAAGGCCATCTAGGTCCACCCCCTGCCATGTAGGAATACATGTAGAAAAGAGCACCATCTAACCTCTCTTTAAAGTATCCAAAGACAGAATCCACCCTCTCTCAGCTAGTTGGTTCCATTGCCAAACAGTTTTTATGGTAAAGAAGTTCTTCCTAATGTTTATATGGCATCTCTTTTCTTATCAGTCCAGTGATTTGTGCCCTTGTCTCTGGAGCACCAAAAAATACAAACTGGTTCCATCTTCCACATGACATCCCTTCAGATATTTAAATATCGTTATCATGTCACCTCTCAATCTTCTCTTAATAGCAGTGGCCCCAAGAGTTTTAAGTTGTCCCACCACATGGTGACCCTACACTTCCTCTCTCTTGTCCATCTCCTTCCTTGGCTGTGGGGGCAACAGGAGAATTTCTCGTGCTGAGAAATTGGGCTGTGATCCATCCTTAGCTGGCCAGAGAACAGCTGCTGCCAGAGGAGGAGGAGGAGGAACACCAGAGGCAGTTTCTAAAGAGCTGTGTGGCCTGATTGGAGCTACAAAGAAGGAAGTTTCCCCTGGAAAAGAAGAAGTTGAGTTGGGGGGCCAGGGGCTGGAGAACCCTACAAATAATCAAATTTGTTAAAGTCAAATGCAGAGGACTGATTGTTCTCTTACAGAAATTGCTCTAACCCCTTGATCATTTCCATTTCCCTGAAATAGACCTTTCCTAGCTCTGACGTGATCCAACTGATAATCGCTTTGGGTCTGAGTAGTAAGAAAAAGGCAGACTACGGTCATCCCTCCACATTCGCCAGGGTTAGGGGCACAGGACCACCGTGAAAGTGGGAAAACGTGAATAACTGAAGGCCCTCCCCAACCATATTTAACACACAAAAAAGTATGATCACCATATGCCGCCCGCCACGGATTCTTTTGAGGAATCAAGAGTTCCTTCACAAAGCAAAAGTAGGTGGTTGGGGGGACTTACTGCCACCTCCCCTGCTGCCCCAAACCATTTTTAAGAGGGTCTTAGAAGACTCCTTTGCAGTTTCTCAGTCTCACAAAGTTTGCAAGTCCCTATTAAAAACAACACAGGGAGGCAGCAGAGGTGACAGCAAATAATCTGTGAATAATCAAATCTTCAAAAGTGACACCTGCAAATGTGGAGGGCTGACTGTATAAATAAACTTTTTAAAAAAAGTAAATTGCAGGTATTTTGAACCGGGTACCCTCCAATAGCAATAGCAATAGCATTTATTTCTATACCGCTTATCAACTGAGTGTTATCTAAGCGGTTTACAATGTATTTTAGCTAATTGCCCCAACAAGCTGGGTACTCATTTTACCGACCTGTGGAAGGATGGAAGGCTGAGTCAACCTTGGAGCCGGGCAGGATCGAACTCACAACCTTGTGGTTGCAGTACTAGCATTTAACCACTGCGCCACCAGGGCTCCTCAATTGACCATGCCAGAGTTCTAACTCCAAGCACTTGGAGGGTACTAGGTTGGGAAAAGCTGATACTGCGTATACAAAACAATTCATACGCTAAAAACAAATAATTGAGAGAGTGTGATTCAGTGGTTACAGCTGGAGTGGGAATGCACAGCTGGCCAAACGGCACTGAACTGCAGCTCCCAGCAGCCTCTCACCAACATAGCCAGTGGAGAGGAACGCTGGGAGTTGTAGTCCAACGACACCCAGAGGGCCACACAACTCCCACGCCAGGATAGAAAGACCTAGGTGAGTCTTAGCTGAGACTTGGGGAAGATTCCCATCCTCCAACTGAGCCATGAAACTCACTGGTTGTTTTTGGACTTGTTATTCTCTTCTCTTAAACAGAGAGAATTGCAACCTTAGTGGATCAGGTCTGAAGAAAAAATGTTTCATTCCTCAGATGTATTTTGGCCAAGAAACAGTTGGATAGTTGTCTTGAAATGGGTCTCTTTTGTTACTTCCTCCCTAGGTCCTTTTTTACCTGCCCTCAGACTCTGGGTTTCTTTAACATCTGACTCTCTTATCTTAGCCTGATCTACCTCACAGCGTTGTTGTAAGGATAACGCACAAGGAGAAAAGCTATTTACCATCTATGAGTCTGTCCCGATTTTAAGACCTTCAGGAGAAGGCTTTCCCTGTGTCCGGCCATCATCACAGGTGCAACTGGTGGTGACACAGAAGACAGCCTTCTTGGTAGCCAGTCCCAAGTTGTAGAATTCTTTTATTTAGAATTTATTTATTTATAAAACTCTTTTATTTAGAAAGGCCTCTGTCTCTTAACTTACTGTGACAGAACGAGAAGGTTGAAAGGTGACATGACAGCCATGTTTATATATTTGAGAGGATGTCATAGGGAAGACGGGGCAAGCTTGTTTTCTGCTGCTCCAGAGACTAGGACACAGAGCAATGGCTTCAAACTCCAGGAAAACCGATTTTATTTAAACATTAGGAAGAACTTCCTGACAGCGCAAGCAGTTTGAGAGTGGAATGTGCTGCCTGCAACTGGGGTGGAGTCTCCTTCTTTGAAGGTTTTTAAACAGAGAATGAGTGCCCTTCTGTTAGGAAAGTTTTGATGGTGTTTCCTACATGGCAGAATGGGGATGAACTGGATGGCCCTTTGAGTCTCTCCCAGGTCTATGATTCTAGGATCTTTTAATGCGGTATAATGTGCTTTTATGTCTTTTGCTGCTGTGTGTCTTCAAAACAACTCTGACTTATGGCGATTCCACCCCAGGATTTTCTTGGCAGTATTGATTCTGTCATAGCCTTCCTCCAAAGCCGAGAGCATGTGACTAGCCCAGTGGGTTTCTATGGCTGAGTGGGGATCCAAGCCCTGCTTTCCTGGACTCCCAGCTCAACATCCACTAAACTATGCCGCCTCTCGTTTTTTACTGCCTTTGGATGTATTTTTGAACTGTTTTAATGCACTGCAGTGAATCTCAACCTGGGGTCTTAGGACCCATGGGGGTCCGTGGAGCTCTCATAGGGGGTCTATGAAGCCCTGCTGCCGGACACCAACAGCAGCAACAGGGACATGGCAGCAAGGGATAGTGTTGCAGGTGTTGAAATTGTTCCTTGGTTGCAAAGTCTGAGTGTATGCACACCTATCCCCACTGCCATGTCCCTGACAAAAGGGACATGGTGGCAGACATGTGAACATACCCAAACTCTGGAGATCAGAATTTGAATCTCTGCTTGGCCATGGAAATCCACTGCGTGACCTCAGGCAAGTCACCATCTCTCAGCTTCAGAGAAAAGGCAAAGGCAGCAAATCTTGCTAAGAAAACCATCATAGGTTTTTGGGTTTCCATGGGTTTTGGGTCTCCATTTTCCATGGGTTTTGGGTCTCCATTTTCAAAAAGGAGAGACATGATCGCTAGAAAGGACCTCCCCCTGTGGGCAGCATTTTGTTGCTATGTGCCTTCAACTGAGTTATGGCAGCCCTAAACTGAACCTATCACAGGGTTTTTGCCTTCTGCTGAGGCTGAGAGAATGTGACTTACCCAAGGGCACCCAGTGTCTGAGAATTGAATCCTAACCTCCAAAAGCCTTTAATAAATATTTGAATATTTAAATCTAAATTTAAATATTTGAATCTTGAGTTAAGTCATGGGAGTCCTTAGCAAAAAATTATTTCTGCAGGAGATCCTCAGTAAACAAAAGGTTAAGAACCACTACTGTCCTGATTTTAGTAGAACTGTTTATTTAATGCTTTTAAAAAGTTACTATCAAGTAGGTTTTATTCAGCTGTATTAAATGCCCTGATAGCATCACATCCAGTCAGATCTTGAATGCTAAGCAGGGCCAGCCCTGGTTAGTACTTGGATGAGAGACCACTAAGGAATAACAGGGGCTATAGGCTATATTTAAGAGGAAGGCAAAGGCAAACCAACATTGACTGTTCCTATGAAAGCATCCCCAAGGAAGCCCTATGAAATTCATGGGGTCACCGTAAGTCAACAGGTGACCTGAAGGAACACTTACATAGACACACCTTGTTTTAAAGTGTTGTAAGCTGCCTTGGGTCCTTTACAGGGAGAAAAATGGATATAAACAAGTAAACAAATAACCAAACTGCCTCATCGGAGGCAAAGCATGATCTAGATTAACAAAGCAGAATAACCCATATAGCAATTTCCAAACTACTGACCAGGACTGGTTTCTGTGGCTCTTGAGAAGACTAACTGAAGCAAACACAATATAAAAAATGCTAGGATTTGTAGTTTGCAAGGCACTAAAATCAATCCAGTATACAACTCCACATACCTTGCCAAACTACAAATCCCATGACTCCAACAGGAAGGAGCCATGGCAGTTAAAGTGCTGTAACTGTGTAGTGCGAAAAGACATCGGATTTTAGCTGACTGAAAATTGGAGAAGGTTCCTGTACCTTTAAGGATAGTGTTGAAAAGGGGATTTCAGCTAAGACTGGTTTGTGCAGCAACTGGGTAACAACCAGTCCCTGCTGAATCTCCCTCTTCCACACAACCATTAAAGATACAGAAGCCCTCCCCAGTTCTCACTCTGGCAACCTTAGCCTTACAACAGGGTAGACAAATGTGGCCCACCAGGCAGTTTTGGACTGCGTTTCCCCCTTTTGTTGGTTATGATGCCTGGGGATGATGGGAACCATAGGCCAAAACACAAGCAAGTTATTCTCACCAGCTCTTCTCCCCGTTCAGCAGCTTGCAGCTTTTGGAGGAAATCATCCGCCAGGGCGACAGCCTGTACGCAATTCTCCGGATAGCGTTCTTTGACCCAGTTCTGCATCTCCTTTGGCAAGACATTGAGAAACTGCTCCAAGATCAAGGCCTCCAAGATCTGCTCCTTGGTGCTTTTCTCCACGTTCAGCCACTGGTGGCACAGCTCCTGGAGCCGCGCGTGGACTTCTTGGGGGCCGTTTGCCTCCTGGTAGCAGAAGCGGCGGAACTCCTGGTGCTTCTTCTCCCTGGCGGCTACCTCCCGCCGCAAAATGGCCTCCTTGACCTTCCAGAAGTCTTCTCTGTCTTGGGGATCCAGGGCAAGGAAGGCCCTCTCGGCATCCTCACTGAGGGACGGCAATAGCCGGATGACCCACTCTTTTCTCGGCCAGCGACAAGCCAGGGCGACCTGCTCGAAGGCAGCCAGGAAGCTTCTGCTGTTGGCCCAGGGGGTCATCTGCTCCAGAAGCTGGTCTTCCCAGATGGACCCTTCCAGGAAGTCCTGGAATTCCGTCTCCCAGAGACGATGGAAACTTCTGTCCCCTTTGGATGACGTTCCTTGGGGAACGGGTGTGCTCAGGCGTCCTTCCACGGCTTGGGTTGCACCAGGGCCCTGGCGGGCATCTTCCATACCTGGTCTTATCTCAAAACCGTTTTGGTTTTCCTGAGATGTAGTTGGTGTGCCTTGCTTCAATCCACCTCTGAGCACAGAAGTCTCCTTCCGCTGTTGCAGAGCAGTGGCCATTTTTCAACTTTCAAGCAAGAACAGTTTCAACAGCAGCCTAAATGTTGGACTTGCTGGTGCAACTCACTGCAGAACAGGCAGTTGAAAAGGGATACTTGTTGCCAATCCCCACACAGAGAAACAGAAAGTTTTTGGAAAGATGGGAAGGGCCACAAGGCAACTCAGTAAAAATGGAAGGAGCCTCCCTCTGCAAGGAAAAAAATAGTGGGATTAAAAGGCATGGCAAAACCCAAACAAAACAGCCAGTCCCCCCTAGTTTTACCTGCAGTAGGTTTCCCTTTCCACCAAGTCTGGAAAAAAAAAATCATGCGAGGAGGAGTTCCAGAAGTAGGACTTGCAAAGGCAAGGTTTGCTTGCAAAGTCTGCTTTTTGTTGCAGCTACCACAGCAATGGGTGAAAAGCAGAAGCAAGAGGAGCAGTCAGGCCTCCTTACTTCAACTTTAAAATGAGAGTGTTTTGCCTTTTTTAAGAGGTGAGCCCAGAAGAAGGGGTCAGTGCTAGCAGCCCCATGCTGCACCTCAGGCCATTTCCGCACTAGCCTGTTATAGCGCTATGATTCCACTTTCAACATCCTATGGAATCCTGGGGTTTGCAGTTTGAGGAGGGGCCTCAAGACCCCTCCCTAAACTGCAAGCTACATAGGACGTTGAAAGTGCCATAATAGTACTATAACAGAAGAGGGAATACAACTGGGCCCTCCACATTTGTGGTTTTAACTTTCACAAATTTGATGATTTGTGGGGTTTTACAACCCCTGACCCCACACCTCCAGTGCTTCTTTTCCAGGGAAACCTTCCTTCTTGAGGAATCGGGCCACACAGACATTTAAAAACCCACCTCTGGTCCTCCTCCACCACCACAGGCTGCTACCTGGCCAGCTAAGGATGGCTCCCAGTCTGATTTCTCAACACCACAAATCTTCTCCTAAGGAAAACACACACCCAAGGAAGGAGAGGGACAAAGGAGAGGAAATACAGGGCCACCATGCTGACTCACCCCTTTTCGCTCCCCTTTCCCTTACCTGGTTTGGATCCTGGGCGCCAATTCTCCCCACTACCCCCCAGCCCTCTTCCGAGAGACATACACATCTTGATATCTGCAATTTTCCCACTTTTTTGGTGGTCCTGTGCCCATAATCCTAGCAACTGTGGAGGGCTGACTGCAGTCTCAAATATAGGACAGAACTAACAGGAACTTGGCCGAAGACCCCTGGGCTTGTGTGGCTGTAACCACCAACCAACCTGTTGAATTAAGAGGTTTTCTTTAAAACCAGGGTGGGCAAAGCATCTGACCCTCTGCTTTTGCAGCCCCCAACTCCTCCAGGCTTCTTGGACCACCTTTCTACTTCTCCCCAATTTAAAAGAGATGGTGACTCTACCTCCCTTTCACAACACACAACAATAGCAATTTGATCCCATTTTCACTGCTAATGGCAACATCACCTGTGCTATCCTGGAATCTGTAGTTTCATGGGGTATTTAGAATTTTCTGTTAAGAGAGTTCAGTAGCCTCCCCAAATTACAAATCCCCAGACTCCACAGGGTGCAGCAAAGGCAGTGAAAGTGGGACAAAACTGCTACAATTATATAGGGTGAAAGCAGCCTCAGGAATGGTAATTGGCTTTTTCAAGGGGTCACTCGCGCAGTTCAAGATTAATAAAAAATCAATTTTTTCAAAAGCAGAAGTGGAATCCTGACCATTTCTGATTTGGTTTCTTGCATTTTGGGCAGTCCCAGCAGGTCTCAAAAGATTACGGGACAGAAGAAACTGGTACTTGGACTCCCTGTATTTGCCCTTCTTTAAAGCAGCAGGCTCAGGCAAAAGCAGACTCTGGAAAAAGCAAATCGCTGCCCCCTTGCCTATCTTGTGTGATCTTCCTCACCAGTAACTTTTGCCATACTGACTACGCTCTGATGTTGCTTAGCCATACACATTCCAGCTGACATCTGAGAAATCTTGGCAGGTATATAGCTTTTTCTAGCTCTTAGGCACAGAACAGTCTCTCTCATTATCTGCTACTTTGGATCCTTTTAACCTACAGATGCCAGGAATCAAACTCATAAACTTTCATATCCACGGCACAAACTTTACCACTGAGCAAGTTCTCCCTTTCTTTTGTGATAGCAAAGGAAATCCTGAAGTAGAAAGTGTGTGGCCATGTTCCTCCCATTATCACCTCTGCAATAAGATCTATACATTAAAAAAAAAAAAAAAAAGGACAAGCAGGACAACATACGAATGTTCAACAGGTGTGGTTTTTTGCAGTTCAAGCAACACAATGGCTAGCGGGAGGTGGAATACCTTTCCCTGCTGGAATGATGCCTGTTCTCAAGGTCACAGGCACCAGGATTGTGGGAAAGATGTCTAAATCCCATTTCTGGAAGAAAGATGGGATATAGATCCAACCACAGATCTAGCAGCTAGAGGCTGGTACATGAAATATTGAGCCACAAAACCTAGCAACTGACCTCGGCCTGCCAGTATATCTTGCGCGCACACACACACACACGCTTAGCCTATAGGTGCTGGGGAGCAGGGTTCAAATCCCTGCTGAGCCACAGAAACCCATTCGTTTACTCTGGGCAAGCCACACTCTCTCAGCCTCACAGGAAAGCAAGTCTAGCCAAAGAACAAATCTAGCCAAAAAAATCTTCTATTACAGGTTCACCTTAGGGTTGCCATAGGTCAGAAACAAACTGAAGGGACATCAACAGCAAAATATTAATATTATGTCAGCCTGTTAGGACTACACTACACCATTGACCACAAATCTGGAAGTTCAGGCAAGCAACCCAGGAGACTTCAGCGAACTCCTAACAGATATGGCAACAGACCTACAAATCCTGCAAATGAGATGGGGTGAAGGAACCAAGGCAATCCTAAGTCCCTTACCAAACTACAAATCCCAGGTCTCCATAGGATGGAGACTTGGTAGTTGAAGTGGGTCCCACACTGGGAGAACAGTGTAATACAAATAAAGTGAGGTCAAAGTGTTATGTACCCCAGCCTAATACAGTCAGCCCTCCACATCTGTGGATTTCACTTTTCCGGATTTGATTATTCATGGATTATCCGCTGTCACTTCTGTCGCCCCCCCCCATGCCATTTTTAATAGGAACTGCAAGCCTCGCGAGACTGAGAAACTGCAAAGGAGGCTTGTAAGTTCCTATTAAAAATTGTGTGGGGCTGCAGTGGAGGTGGCAGTGAGCACCACCAGCCCCCCACTTCTGCCTTATGAAGAAACCCTGATGCCCCAAAGAAATCCACGGTGGGTTGAATATGGTGATCATATTTTTTTGTGCATGTTAAAATATGGTTTGAGCGGGCCTAGAGTTATTCACAGTTTTTCCACCTTCACAGAGGTCCCTTTGCATACTGATCCAATCTAACAGGGCAACGTCTTTGAATAAAAACAATGTGGTGGCTATTGGAAAATTAGGCAACGCTAATCTGAACCAGTTTGTTAAGATTGTTCCTTGCCTCCCAGGCAAAGATTAAGACCTCTCACCTTATCATTTCCCTCACTTTAAATGGATTAGAGGATGATCAAGGAATGCTTGTACAAGCAAAGACCACCTTTTGTATGCCTAAGAAAGCCCGAGGTGGTGCTCATTGTCCCAAATTCAAGAGGCCAATTTCCACCCCAATAGCTGAGCAAATGCTTTTTGTACCAGATCTTAGGAAATCCTAAGAGGAGATTTGGACCAGGTGTTGGGGGCCATCAAAGCTACATTACAGGCAAAAAGTGACTTTATTATCTTCCTTGACTCAGCCCTTGCGTCCTTAACAGTAGGGTGATATAGCCAATGCTTTTATTCGCAACAAACTTTTAATTTGAGATTGGGTTTTAAAATCTCAACTGCTGCTGGTTTGAAAACTGATTGTTTTGGGGGAAAATATTATTTTGAATCTTTAGCTTTCCTCTCAACCTAACTGAGAGGTTGAAGGGAGAAAATCAAATGCTTTTATTGAATTATAACTAGCACTGGTCAGGCTGGCTGGGGAATTCTGGGAGATTGTGGCCCATTAAAGTTACTTTTCCAAGCCTGAATGGAGAGAGTGACGAAATAGTTCAAGACAGAACTAGAAATAGTTCAATATTTTCCATGCCTTAGCTGAGTCATTAATCAAAATGGAGACTGCAGTCAAGAAATCAGAAGAAGACATATGCCATTTCCACATTACACTGTTATAGTGCTATTATTCCACTTTCAACATCCTGTGAAATTCTGGGATTTGCAGTTTAGGCAGGGGCATTGGGAATTCTCAGCCAGAGAGCTCTTTGGCCTCAGCAAACTACTAACCCCTGAATTCCACAAGACAATGAAAGGGTAACGATAGCACTATAACAGCGTAGTGTGGAAATGTCCTAGGACTTGGAAGGGCAGCTATGAAGGAACTAGACAAGATCCTGAAATGTAAATTTATATTATTGAAAACTGAAGTAAGAATAGCCCGTGCCATCATATTTCCAGTTTCTATGTATGGTTGTGAAAGCTGGACAGTGAAGAAAGCTGATAGGAAGAAAATCAACTAATTTGAATTGTGGTGATGGGGTTCTACAAATACTTTTGACTGCTAAAAAGACAAATGAATGGGCCCTAGAGCAAATCAAGCCTGAACACTTCCTAGAAGCCAAGATGACTAAACTGAGGCTGTCAATACTCTGGCCAGATTTTAAGGAGACCTGGCTCGCTAGAAAAGACAATGCTTGGTAAGGTAGAAGACAGAGGAAGACCACATTACAGATGGGTAGACACATTCAAGGAAGCCACGGCTCTGAATCTGCAAGACCTGAGCAGGGCAACTGAGGACAGGGTGACTTAGGCCACTTCCGCACTAGCCTGTTATAGTGTGATGATTCCACTTTCAACATCCTCTGGAATCCTGGGGTTTGCAGTTTCAGGAATTGGCCCCTCCCGAAACTGCAAACCCCAGGATTCCAGAGGATGTTGAAAGTGGAATCATCACACTATAACAGGCTAGTGCGGAAATGGCCTTAGAGGTATCTAATCCATGGGATCAGCCTAAGTTGAAGTCAACTTGACAGCAGTTAAGAAAACACATGGGGCCTGCTTGTGGGTCTACCTCTGGCTGGCCACTCTGGGGTGAAAATGCTGGCCTAGACAGGCTCTTGGTCTCATCGAAAATGGCTGCACTTTGCTTTTTCTGGGCATCTTCACCTTCCAATACAGCACACTTTTTTTTCAGGGGTTCAGCTTATTTCTCTTCCACCCTGACACTCCATTGCACATCCCCAACTCCCTTCTACACACCCTAGTTTTCTGTTTTCTTTGCCCAATTTCAGCAAAACCTTTGAGAGTATCTTAAAGACAAGCATTATTTGACTGCAGACTAGAACCTGGGTTTCCTTAAGCCAACTCACTTAACCATTATACCTCTGTCTCTCAAATACAAGTATTGCAGAAGAGACTGTGCTTTGCAATTCACACAGCAAAGCAGGCATATGAACGTATGTGGCCCCTGCAAAGAAAAAGAATTGACTCTTCCCTTTTGAAAGGCAATATATTTGTGGGGACAAAACCAGAGAAGGGCTACTTCCTTCATCATGCCTCACTGGGGAACTTTTATGGCCTGTATGGCCAACCAATCCTTGGAAAAAGGATGCTAGGCTAGCCCTTCAGATGTCAGTGAACTGCAACTCCCAGCATCCTTGTCCAACATAGCCAATTGTGAGAAATGCTGGGAGCTGCAGTTCTACAACATCTCTGGAGGGTTGCAAGATTCCCACCTTTGACCTAAACCAGTGGTTAGACCTAACTAGAGCAATGGAACTTGCACACAAGTTTGATTTGTCAAGTTCCAAAAATTTAGGGCCTTTCTGCACTACACTGTTATAGTACTATTATTCCACTTTCAACATCCTGGGGAATTCTGGGGTTTGTAGTTTACTAAGGCCAAAGAGCTCTCTGACTGAGAATTCTAAAGGCTCCTCCCTAAACTGCAAACCCCAGGATTCCATAGGAAGGATGTTGAAAGTGGAATAACAGCGCTATAAGTGTAGTGTGGAAAGTCCCTTAATGTCTGCACTCTAGTCAGGACTAATAAATATATTGATCATGACCTGTCTGGCTATCCATATTTTAGGAAGAAGGCCTACAAGAGAGTGGTAGACCTCCAAGTCATTGTTGGACTGCAAGTCCCATCACTCCTAACCAAAACAACTGATGACGGCAGCTGCAGCACTGGGCTCCACATTCCTCCGTCCCTGGCTTATGAAGTTGGAGCTCAATATTTTAGCAAATAAACTAATAACATACTGTATAACTTTGATCATTTTTATATAGCATTATATTTTTAAAAAAAGATAATTTGATCTTAAAAGGCAGGCTAAATCTTTTCAATAAATGAACAAACTGCAACCTTTCGTAGATTCTGTAAAGAGAAGAGAAACTGCAATCATAGGCTTTGATTAGATTATACAACTCTTATCTGGTGTTTAATGTTAATAGTAAGGTAATTTTATACTGGAAAGAAAACTGGAAAAGGTGATTATGGAATAACAATGCTTCTTATACTTTTATTGTATTTTTTTGCATGCAAACAGAGTGGATCAGAAAGACTTTTTTTAACCTTTGTAAACATGGAAAACTTTCAACAAAAATTAAAAAAAAAAAAGCAAGGAAGTGGTAGGAAGTACTAATTAGTCCTAATTGCCAGACAGGAGAATTTAGTAAGCATTTGACCCTGACCAAGTCTTAATCTTTCTTTTTGGGAGATGGGGACAGGTGAAAGCTACCCTTGGGAAGGGGAAACAGCAGAAGTTTGGAACATTATGAAAAGATGTGGAGAGAATGAATATGTTATGTTCCTGTTCATCCTTATTCTCCCCTACTCCATTCAGTGGCAATGAAACTGGCAACCATTTTGGAGAGGAAGCAGAAATGAGATGGTTCCTGCTTTCCAGTGCTAGTCCTACGGTACTTCTTGCTACATGATCTTATTCTGAGCATAAGCATGGCCCCTCCCTGAACTGCAAACCCCAGGATTCCATAGGAGGTTGAAAGTGGAATGATAGCGCTATAACAGTCTAGTGCGGAAATGGCCAGAGTCGCCATAAGTTGGAAACGACTTGGAAGGGCACCCAACAACAAGAAAGCAGTGCCTTTCTACAAGGCACCAAAAGAGATTAGTAGTTCATAAACTCGCAGTAAGATTCAAATACACACTGAACAAAAGAAAATTCCGAAAGATGGGAAAATCCAAATGCATGTTGACAACTGCATTTTTAGCATGGGCTCCAGTACCTCCAATCTCCACAATGGCTACCTGAATGTTTCCAATAAACCTTTACACTGAAGGCAACACTCTCTCTTCTTCCCACCCTTATCAACAACTAGCAATCAAAGATATACTGCTCCTGACCATGGATGCTTTATTTAGGGTCATGCAACTGAACACATTCTTCCCCAAAGCAAACAGAGAGCCTTGTGGCATCATTCTTAAAAGGCTAACACGTTTTAATTTGGAATAAGCTTTACTAAAGTGGATAAGGTCCACCAAACTTAGGCCAAAAAAAAAGAAAAAACTTAAGTCTCTAAAGATTTCACAAGATTCTTCTTTGTTTTAGAAGACTGTTGATGCATCACTACCCTCTTCACAATTCAGTCTATTTGATACTTTCCTTTTAAAAACAAACTTTTCATTTTACATCTGTCTTGTGGCCATGAGTTCCACAAGGTCTGTATCTACCTCATTCAGTTATCATCTCTACAGAAGGACCTAAACGTTAGCGCATGAAGAAACCAACCCTCCCTAGCACTGTTGGCTTGCAGTTCGCATGGTGAGTAGTAAATCCTCCATGTGCAATGGCACTGTACCTGTGAAGACCTAAAAAAATAATACAGAAGAGCATTTCTTCCCTTATACCTCATTTAAGAATTTCCAGAATATGCTTAGCCTTCCTACTCTTGGAAGAAGGAAACATTCTTGCAGCATACACGTGTCTTTATGGTACACACAACCCAGTTTGCCCATCTCCAAACTCACCTTTTCTCCAAGAGAGGCAGGACCTGCTGCTTGCTTTGCAAAGGGACTGATTCAAAAGAAGACAAGGGTGGAGCTTGTTCCATGCAAACTGACCAAACTCCTCCTCTTTTTCAAGGGTTGGGAGAATTGGGAACCGGAGGCTTTCAGTTTTTGCAAGATCTTTCTTTAAAAGAAAAAAAAAATTCTTCTTTTTAATTCAAGATGATGAGATTCTCCACCGCTGCCCCCTCCCCCAGGTGGAAAGACCTGGCCCTGACCTCTGGGAAACCACTGCAAGGTGATCAGGAGTGAATTTCCATCATAATAGGACTGAATAGGTGTATTAAAGAGTTGGGAAATCAGTTTGATAAGCAGCACCATGCTCCAAGAGCAGACGAGCAGGCAGACATTCAACAGGGGAAGCGCGGCCTCTGGCGTTCCAATTCCTCTGTCTCCTCCATGTAGAATTTTGGATACGTCAGGCTGCTCATTCGAGATGTAGGGATAATGCTCCAACTGCAGAATCATAACATTTAAAGGGAGCCCTGGAGATCATCCAGCCAAACCTTTTTATCTAGGAATGGCAGGACACTGCATACTGCCTCTCTTTGGCCTAAATCCAAGGCCATTTCCGCACTGGACCATTATAGCGCTATGATTCCACTTTCAACATCCTATGGAATCCTGGGGTTTGCAGTTTAGGGAGGGGCTGGATAACTGCAAACCCCAGGATTCCATAGGGTATTTAAAGTGGAATCATGGCACTATACTGGTCTAGTGCAGAAATGGCCCAAGGCATAGGCCATTTCCACACTATCCAGGTTTATAGTGCTATTATTCCACTTTCAGCCTCCAATAGAATCCTGGGATTTGCAGTTTAGGGAGGGGCATTTAGAATTCTCAGACAGAGAGTTCTTGGGCCTCAGGAAACTACAAACCCTGGAACTCCACAGGATGTTGAAAGTGGAGTCATAGCACTATAACACTGTAGGGCGGAAGTGGCCTTCGTTCAAAAGGAGCAAATCTATTGAATCCATAGAACTTACACAGAATCATAGATCACAGAGCTGGAGGACACCCCAGGGGCCATCCAGTCCAACCCCCTGTCATTCAGGACCCCACTTCAAAGCAGTCCCGACAGGTGACCATCCAGCCTCTGCTCAAAAACCTTCGAAGAAGGAGACTCCACCACCCTCCGAAGCAGCAGATTCCACTGCCAGACAGCTCTGACTGTCTGGAAGTTCTTCCTGAGGTTTAAGTGGAATCTCTTTTCCTGTAGTTTGAATCCATTGCTCCTTGTCCTAGTTTCTGGAGCAGCGGAAAACAAGCTTGGTCCCTCGGGAACCCCAGGATTCCATAGAATCTTCTTATGCGGCCAATCATATGAGGTCTTTGCCTGACACAGCCAATCATATGAGGTCTTCACCTGCCTGACATAGACAGACAAATAAAATTTGACTTTTATATATTTCTAGATGTTTGCACTGGAAGATCTCATCCAGTCCTTTAATGGCTGCCTTTTCAAGTCTTGGGCCATTTCTGCACTACACTTTTATAGTGCTATTATTCCACGTTCAGCATCCTATGGAATCCTGCGGTTTGCAGTTAATGGAGAGGCCTTTAGAATTCTCAACCAGAGAACTTTTTGGCCTCAGAAGACTATAAACCCCAGAATTCCACAGGAGGTTGAAAGCACTACTACTACTACTACTACTATATTATTAAAAATTTAAAAATAATAATAATAATAATAATAATAATAATAATAATAATAATAATAATAATAATAATAGCAGCAGCACTATAACAGTGTAGGGTGGAAATGGCCTTAGTTTTCTTCAGCTTTCTTAGTTACAGTCTCTGCTTTGATTTAATAGCTGAGCCAAAGTATATCCTTACATAGCAGTTGACTTACCAAGCTTCCATTAATGTTTATTGCTAGGAAGAGTTGCTTTTTTAAATTACAACTCTGCAAATCCCTCAGCCAGTATAGAGCTGGCTTCCCCCAGCTTTGTGTGGGCGTGGTTAAGTATTTATTTGAAATATTTTTAAGCCACACTATATCCAAATAATTCCATGATGTTGTACGACAAAATTATCTGAACAAGATACATAACAGAAGACAGTATGCTTTAGACTACTTTTTCAGGCTAGGTATATTTTTTTATGTAACCATGGGACAAGCAGAAATTGACTTTATGGGAGAGCATCCACACTTCACAATTATAGCATTTTTATGCCACTTTAACTGCCATGGTTGATCATTTGGAATTCGAGAATTTATAGTTTCATGACGTACTTAGAATTCCCTGCCAGAGACCTGCACTGTGCAATTCAAGGTAGTGCACTAGAGCATTCTAAGCATCTCATATGGAACTGCAGATAAGATGGAACTGTGGCAATTAAAGTGGTATCAAACTGCTATAATTTGAAAATGTGGATACACCCTCTAGGAATGTGGAAAATTCTCCATGTGAGGTTATAACTTGCTGGTTCTCTGACGAAGTTTCGGGGGTCCTGCTTTTTGTTTGTTTGGCCAGTTGTTTAAAATCCTACAACTGAGCAATATTTTCAGTAGGACCAACTAACAAGCAAGTGTACAAGCCTTTAAGTTCTCCAGCACTCTTCTTCAAGTTTGGAGCTACAAAAAGTAGGGCGGAGAAAACCCCCAAATAGTAGCAGATCAGGTTAGTGCATGTAACATGTTGTTTGGCACTTTTGCAACATCTCCTCCCCCACCAACACTTTTAATAGAATCATAGAGCTGGAAGGGACCACAAGTGCCATCCAGTCCAACCCCATTCTGCCATGCAGGAATACACCATCAAAACATTTCCGACGGATGGCCATCCAGCCTCTCTTTAAAAACCTCCAAAGAAGGAGATCCCAACTCACTCCCAGGCAGCATATTCCACTGTGAAACTGCTCTTACCATCAGGAAGTTTTCCTAATTTTTAGACTGAATCTCTTTTCTTGAAGTTTGAAGCCATTGCTCCATGTCCTAGTCTCTGGAGCAGCAGAAAACAGGCTTACTCCATCCTCCACATGACATATCTTCAAATATTTAAACACAGCTATTAGGTCGCCTCTTGATCTTCTCTTCTCCAGGCTAAACATACCCAGCACCCTAAGCTGCTTCTTATAGGGCTTCACAGTTTCTAGACCTTCTACCATTTTGGTCACCCTCCCCTGGACATGTTCCAATACTGCGGTATCATCAGAGCAGGTATCATCAAGCAGAACAGAGTGGTATCATCATGTTCCTTGACCTAGAGAATGATAGCAGCAGCAGCCACCAAAGAAGATTATGACATGAACCCAGGCAGGTTTACTTCCAGCAGCACAGGGTTAGGGACTGCAACCTTATGGAGGACTGGCAATTGAGGTCATCCTGGGATGACAAAGGGGTGGCCCTTATACCTGGGCTTAAGATGGAGACACATCAGAACTATCCCTTGTGACTTCACAGGCCATTTCCGCACTACATGGTTATAGTGCCATTATTCCACTTTCAACATCCTGTGGGATTCTGGGGTTTGTAGTTTACTGAGGCCAAAGAGTTCTTTGGCTGAGAATTCTAAATACCTCTCCCTAAACTACAAACCCCAGAATTCCACAGGACATTGAAAGCGGAATAATAGTGGTATAACAGTGTAGTGTGGAAATGGCCACAGTGGGACTGGGCTGCATCCATCAAGCTTCAGCTGCTTCTCTGAACAAGCTGATTCACAGGCAGGTCTTGGGGATCCTTTTGGGTACCTAGGATTTCCAGGTAGTTTTCCGGAGCAAACAGTGACATATGGCATCTCTTCAAACATAACGATCATGTCTTTGTTATGTATTGGATCTATATTTGTTTTTATGTTGTTATTGATGAATAAAAAGAATTTAAATAAATCCAAGCATCACTATCATGTCACCTCTTAACCTTCCCAGGCTAAACATCACCAGGACATGGCTTCCAGACCTTCTACCATTTTGGTCACCCTCCTCTGGATGTATTCCAGCTTGTCAATATCCTTCCTAAACTGTGTTGTTCAGAACCAGACACAGGATTCCAGGTGGAGTCTGAGCAAAGCAGAACAGAGTGGTACGATCATTTCTCTTGATGTAGACACTGTACTCATAGAATCATAGAATCGGAAGAGACCCCAGGGGCCATCCAGTCCAGCCCCCTGCTATGCAGGAACACCCATCAAAGCATTCCCAACAGATGGCCATCCAGCCTCTGCTTAAAAACCTCCAAAGAAGGAGACTCCACCACACTCCGAGGCAGCATCTTCCACTGCCGGACAGCCCTGACTGTCAGGAAGTTCTCCCTCAGGTTCAGGTGGAATCTCCTTTCCTGTAGCTTAAATCCATTGCTCCTTGTCCTGATCTCTGGAGGGGCAGAGAACAAGCCCACTCCCTCTTCGAGATGACATCCCTTCAAATATTTAAACATGGCTATCATGTCCCCTCTTAACCTTCTCTTATGCAAACTAAACAAACCCAGCTCCCTAAGGCGTTCTTCATAGGGCATGGCTTCTAAACCCTTCACCATTTTGGTCACCCTCCTCTGGACACGTTCTAGCTTGTCAACATACTTACTGAATTGAGGTGCCCAGAACTGGACACAGTATTCCAAATGAGGACTAACCAATGCAGAATAGAGTGGTACCATTACCTCCCTTGATCTAGACACCATACTCCTATTGATGCAACCAAGAATCGCATTGGCTTTCTTGGCTGCCGCATCACACTGCTGACTCATGTTCAGCTGGTGATCTACCAAGACTCCTAGATTGATGCAACCCTTTTTGCACCACCAAATCCAGGGTCAGAGGGTAGGTGTCAAAGTAGCCACATGGGCTTTTCACAGCCCTTGGAGTGTAGTGGAGTCTCCTCGGAGTGTAGTGGAGTCTCTTTCCTTGGAGGTTTTTAAGCAGAAGCTTGATGGCCATCTGTCGGGAGTGCTTTGAGGGTGTTCCTGCATGGCAGGAGGTTGGACTGGATGGCCCCTGGGGTCTCTTCCAACTCTACATTTCTATGATTCTATGATTCTATGATCCCCCCTCATGCCATTTGGGGGAAGGGAAATTGCCACAGTTGTCTCAAAAACTTCAGACACCCCCAGTGAGACCCCAGCCCTCTTTAAACCAAAGAAAACCAGCTTTTTCCCTCCAGCCCTGTGTGAGACAGCCCTCATCTCCAGGATTGTAGTCCAATGGTCAAACCATGACACCACTCTGGCACCCTAGTCAGACATAAACCACATTGATGGTACTGGAGCTTACTTGCCATGGAGTGGGTACAGGCCTCAATATTTTGTCTTGCTTTCGATCAGAAAAATAAATAAATAAAGCAATACAAGCAATGCCCTGGAGACGGCTTGTTGATTAAATCAATTCTCTGCTCCTCTTGTCCAGACTTTGTTGTTATGCGCCTCTGCTTAAATATTTCCCCAAAGAAGAGGAATTTACCCAATATGGGTATTGTGAAGATAAAGTGATTAAGTGCAGAAAGTTCCCTCACCTTTCTCAAGGGAGAAAAGGCTGGAGAGAGACAGAGTGATGTAATACTTTGCTAGGCTTCCAGCAGACAAGGATTCAAATCTTACTCAGCTATGGAAACCCACTGAGTGGCCTTGGGCAAGTCACACTTGACTCAGCCTAAGAAAAAGGCAAGGATGACACCCCTCCGCCAAAAAAAAACAAATCTTGCTCAGAAAACACTAGGGCCATTTCCGCACTACACTCTTATAGCGCGATTATTCCACTTTCAACTTCCTATGGAATCCTGGTGTATGCAGTTTAGGGAGGGGCCAGCCAGTCCCTCCCTAAACTGCAAACCCCAGGATTCCATAGGATGTTAAAAGTGGAATAATCACACTATAAGAGTGTAGTGCGGAAGTAGCCTAGGATAAGGTTGCCATAAGTTGGAGGCACTGACAGCAACAAAACAACAAAACAAAACAACAACATGAGTAACTAATAATGAAACTAATAATTAATAAATAAAACCAATAAAACATCACCCATTTCTGCACTATACCGTTATAGTGCTATTATTCCACTTTCAACCTCCTGTGGAATTCTGGGACTTGTAATTTCCTGAGGCCAAAGAGCTCTCTGGCTGAGAATTCCTAAATGCCCCTCCCTAAACTGCAAACCCCATTGGTTCCATAGGATGTTGAAAGTGGAACAATAACACTATAACAGTGTAGTGTGGAAATGGCCATAGAATCAGGCAGCTTTCAGTGTGATAACAGCTGCTAAGGAAATGATTTATGCTATTCTTTATTACTGAAGAGTTATCACAGCAATATGAATGTGTAGCAATAAGGCAATCCATGCAGAGGTAGGGAAGTGGGCCTCAGCTGCATAAGAGTGATTAATAGGACTACTTCTTCCAAAATTCAGATCCACTATGCCTGATAGCTTAATTTTTTTTTTAATTGAGAGCAGTACCTACTGGTCACAGCTCACTTGGCTGGAAGTTTGGTTGTGCATACAGCTTATAAGTTGTATAATAACAAAGATTTATCTGCAGCAGGAGTATGAATGAGTTGGACTACAATTTCCAGAAGCCCCAGCCAACACGGCAAATGCTGAGAGATTATGGGGATTGTAGTCCCAAAGATTTGGCAGGCCAAATTTCCCTACCCTTGGTGCCCATTCACACTCAACATTCTTTGTAGTTGTGTGCCTTCAAGTTGTTTCCTTCTTATGGCAACCCCAGGCAACCCTAACAAGGTTTTCTGGGGCTGAGCCTGTGTGACTTGCCCAGCATCACCCGCTGGGTTTCCTCTGCCAAGCAGAGAAATCGAACCCCAGTCTCCAAGATCGTAATCCAAAGCTCAAACCACTACACCATGCTGGCTGACACTCAAGAATTACAGTGCTGTTACTCTACTTTCCCTACCATTATTTGACCCTTTTGAATCCTGGGATTTGTAGTTTGGTGAGGCACTAGGGCTCATTGGGTAGGAATTCATAATGCCCCTCCCTAGACTAAAAATCTCAGGATTCCAAAGGATGGCACAACATTTCCGCACTAGATTTTTATAGCGCTGTTATTCCACTTTCAACATCCTATGGAATCCTGGGGTTTGCAGTTTCGGGAGCGTCTGGCCGGCCCCTCCCGAAATTGCAAACCCCAGGATTCCATAGGATGTTGAAAGTAGAATAATAGCGCTATAAAAGTCTGGTGCGGAAATGGCTAGAATTAAAGTGGCATAAAAGTCCTATAATTCTGCTGTAAGGATGGGATCCTGGCCTATGGGCTTTTGAAATTTTTTAGTTTTGACCATATCAGTTCTCTTGATTCCAGAAGACAGTCAAGAGCTGACTCAACATCAACGGAAATCAAGAAGCAGATCTTAAAGGAATTAGCTTCTCCTCCACCTTCTGTATTTATCTCTTTTTTCCCCCTTTGCCATAAGTTTTCTTTTGCTTGGATTAAATGGTATTGGTGTGAGGTCATAACAAATATATCTATTCCTTCATTCACAGTTGCTCACGGTGGTAATCAGTGAGTTACTTGAAAGCAAGAGTGGAATTCACATGGCCCTCTAGCTTCTGTCAGATTGCAACTCACCACGGCCTGTGCTGGTTAGGGATGATGTGAGCTGCAGTACAACAAAATATCTGGAGGGCCTCAAGACTTCCACCTTTACTTAAAGAGAAACAACCGCGCCCTTCTTCTCTTTCCCACTTTTCTCTTTATTTGCTAGTCTTCTGCTATCATTATTTTGTGTTTTCCCTCTTAACACCACACCACACCCTGCAGTGGTTTCCATTTTATTTCCACAATGAAATGTTGTGCTGAAAGCAACAGTTAGCATAATAATAAAAATGTGTCAGTAATGACTGCAGCCTAAGCTCTGTGCAATTTTAGGCATGCCTACTCAGAAATAAATCCCACAGAGTGTGTTCAAAAGGCTTCAAGCAGCCTTCCAGATGTTGTTGGATTGCAACTCCCAGCATCCATCCCCAATGGCCATCCTGGCTTGGGCTGCTGGGGTTTGTGGTCCAGCAACACCTGGAGGGTTGCATAATTCCTGTCCCTCGCCATTTCCGCACAAGTCTGTTATAGCGCGATGATTCCACTTTCAACCTCCTATGGAATTCTGGGGCACTTTCGGGAGGGGCCGTCTGGATTCCAGGATTCCATAGGAGGTTGAAAGTGGAATCATCGTGCTATAACAGACTCGTGCGGAAATGGCCCTAGCCTTACTCCTTGCAAAGTGGATAGAGAGCAACAGCTTGAATCAGACTCACTGAGTGCCGGGCGCTTTGTTGCATTCAGAACCTACCTTACAGGGTTGTTGGGAGGAAAGAAATATCAGACTGGAGCATTAAGTATACAGGCAGGCCTCCACATTTGCAGGTTTGTTTATTTCTGAGTTTCTCCAACGCCTGCACCCCCCCACACACCTCAGGTGCTTATTTTCTGGGGGAACCTTCCCTCTAGGTGGCTTCGATCAGGCCACATAGCCCTTTAAAAAACCACTGCTGGTCCTCTTCCTCCACCAGCCACTGCCTGGCCACCTAAGGATGGCTCCCAGCCCAATTTCTCAGCACCACAAATGCATTATCAGTTCCCCCCCACACACACACCCAAGGAGGGAGATGGGCAAGAGAGAGGAAGTAAGGGCCACCATGCCAACTCAAGTCTTTTCCCTGATCTGGCTGGGACCCTTGATGACCTCTCCCTGATCTGGCTGGGACCCTTGATGACCTCTCTCCTTACCACACCTCAGCCCCCTTCCCACAGACAGACATCCTATGGAATCCTGGAGTTTACAGTTTCCGAAACTGCAAACCCCAGGATTCCAAAGGATGTTGAAAGTGGAATGATCGTGCTATAACACTGTAGTGCAGAAATGGCCCTAGACACACACACACACACACACAAACACATTTTGATACTTGTGATTTTCCCCCTTTTGTGAGAGTCTTGAGTCCCCGAACCCAAGAAAATAAGGGGGTCCAACTGTACTTCCTTTGGGAGGAAAGACATTTTAAAAAATAATGGAAGAGCATGAGGCAGCCTTGCACTAAAATAGCCTTCCCAACCTGCAGGGTTTTTGTTTTTTTTAACACAATGCCTATAATTTCACAGACAAGCAAAAGTAGTGGGTGATAGGAACTGTAGTCCAAACAGCTGGAAAACTGACCCCAGAAGAGAGCAATAACGTGGTCCTAACTGGTATTCTTATCTTGCAGGCAAAATTTGCCAGTCATTTGTCTCAGATGTGTTATTTCCATGCTGTCTTTCACAACAGTTGCCAGGCTCTCAGCCTAATTCCCCCAGTCTGTTCTCAGTCTTCGTAACTTTTTCCCAGCCTCAGACTGCCAAGCTAATGCAATCCCCTTCCTCCACCACTGGACAGTTGTTGACCTTTGGCCGTGATGCTAAGAAAGACTCCCCAAATCATCTGTCTAGTGGCAGAGGCCCAGCTCACTACAGGTAAGTGTAAGGTCTTTCACTTAGGGAGAAAAAATGGAATGCGCAAAGATAGGGATAGGGTGTTATCACGGTTATGATACGTTGGGTGAGAGCACTAGATATCCTTTTGATATCAAATAATGTGGCCTTTGCTTGACCTCTCTTCGCCATCTCACTCCACATGTTTGCAGAGGTCCCCTGGATGAGCACTTACGGGCGCGGCCGTTAATGGTTATACATTCCAAATCTCCAATTCAGGCAGGCAGTTTAAGCCTCTCCGTTGCTTTAGGGGAAAACCTCCCTGCAAACTGGCTCGGCTCGGCTCGGATTTACACAAAACCCTGCAGCCAAGAGCCAAGCCATTCCTTTATGTTGGGCCATCAACGTACCGGCCACGCTATTGTCAGTAAAAGCTAAACCAATCATGCTAAACTTGACCTTTTCCAACTCCTTTGTCCAGCTCCAAATCTCCTTTGTTCTCACCGAGCATAACATAGCCTGTAGGTAAACTCCACCCTATAAAAGGTCCCCACTTTTGGGACTTCCTTGGATCACCCTGGACTTCCATCTAGCCTTGCTGCCGGTCTGTCTAAGGAGCTCCCCTCAGCCAGCCACGCTGAGCTTTCCTCCCCGGAACCCCATCTTTCTCTCCAGGACTACGAGACCAGGTATCGTATTACCCATCCCTAAGCTCTCCATTTCTGCTTCCAAGTTAGCTAGCGAGTGTGTGTTGTTTTATTTGCTGCTTATCTTTCAATAAAACTATTGTTTTTGTTACTTTGGAAACCTGCTTGCCTACTCTCTGACCTGAAGCCGTAGACATTGGGTTAAAGATCCTTGCTAAAGTTACCCTGCCTCTTGTTTAGCCAAGAGAGTGCTCAAGTTAAATTCCCCCAACTTGTGTTTTTATTTGGTTATTTGGGCGCCCCTTCCGGGACCCCCAACATACAGGGTAACAGAGTGGTGGAGCAACCCTGGTACTCCCAATCTGAGAAGGAATCCGGAACCTTCCCAGAGCAGGCAGTACCGCCTTAGCGGACAGTCTGTGGAGCTGGTGTTAGATCACAGTTAGGCAGGTCAGTGTGTAACTCTTGTGTGTGTGCATTAGTTCTATGAGGTGGTAATCTGTACCCCTCTTCTTGTCTTGTCCTGGGAAATATCCCCATCTTGGTCTATCGTGGTCTGGGAACCTAGCGCTAGTGGATACGTTAGGAACAGTCCACACTCGTTCAACACTTCAGCAGCAAGGCACACACAGAAGCACTTTAGGAAAGGTGTGGCTCATCTGGCGCTCCTTTCCCTTGAGTTTGTGGTTTTGTGGTTTTGCATCGGAGGAGACACGGGTAGGAATTCCGACTTCTCTGATTTTGCGGGTAAGAATCCCGGCATAGGTTGTGGGTTTAGCGGTTTAGCCCGTGGTGTAGGAAGGCGCCCCTCACCCAGAAAACCAGTTAGGGACGGTTTGGTTTTTGGTTCCTCACCCCTCTTCCCCCGCTGTTCGGCCGGACAGTGCTGTGAGTTCCTCTGCGGAGTTGAGCTCATCACCCATCCACTGCAGGCAGGCGAGTACTCCTTTAGGTGGCCCTTGGGTCGGAATGCCCTCCCCATCTGCCAACCGTTCCCTCCTTTTGGGCAGGCTGGAGATTGGTTCCTTGTCTCTCTTCCCCTGTTGCTTGGTTAGGCAACGCTGTAAGTTCCAGAGAGTTCGCTTCCCTAGGTTCCCTCAAGGGGCCTCGGTGGTCCTCCCTGTCACTCCAGTTTTGGTCCCGCATTTTATAGTGTTAGGCTTGCCTGGCAATGGCCAAAGAGAGCCCCAGTGTAGTGGCAGTGAAGGACCTCATGTGTGAGGAAGAGGTCCATGGAAAGTTAGAGAAATGGGTACTAAGTAAAGGAAAATGGCCCTGGAAAGACTCAGTGTTCCAGACGGCAGACCCCTTTACTTCCCTTAGAGAAGCTTATGCCCTGGCGTGTAAGTCCAGGAACCCATTCAGTCCTGCGAAGGACTCGCTGGCCGCGTGGGGACTGTGGCTTACGGCTAGAGATGCTAGCTCCGCCCTAGTAGAGACCCGGGCTAGGCTAGCAGCAGTAGAGAAAGAGAACACCCGGCTTCAAGCCGAGGTTGAGGCACTGTGGGCGGACAAAGTAACCTTTGTTTCTGTTGCGCAAGCCTCAGCCCAGAAGTTGAGCAATCTCACCCTGGTGGCCCAGACTTGGGAAGAGAAAGTCCACACCTTAGAGGCTGAGCTTGATCAGGCCCGAGCGGCAGCCAGATACATGGTGGGACAGGTTAAGGAACAGCACGAAGCTGTTAGTCACGCGGCCTGCCTTAAGCAGATCGCCACACTAGAGAACCAGCTCCAGACCCGTAAGACCCTCATATCAGCCGTTTGTCCAGAGCTGCTCCACTCATTTGCTCAGGGTTGGCCTGAGGATCCCCTGCCGGAGGAAGCTCTGGCCTCCCCTCCTGTTAATCCGGACTGGAGTGACCCTAAGGTCCCAGTCCACCCTGCAGAGACACAGTCCATGACACATAGGACCACCCCTGTAGGAGAAGGCAGCTCCGAGAGAGCAGAGACGCAGGAGACTCAGGTCACCGAGACTAGGGTCCCCTGGCGTGCTACGGAAGCGAAAGCCATCGCTGACCAATTGGGCCCCATAAATCGGTCCACTGGCATCATGTGGCTAAACGCGGTGATACACTCTCACCCGACAGCCAATGGCCAGGACCTGATCCAATTGGTGTGCCTTTGCATATCCCCTTCTGAGCTTCCTACCCTGGAATCCGCTGTGGCGGCTCGCGGCCTGGTTAGGCTCCAGGCCCACGACTGGATGAGGGAGGTAGTTCGGATACTTTGGCCCAGACAGAGCGCGAGTGTGCTCTACGTCATGGAGCAACAGGGTCCTCGTGAGAACCCTGAGGCTTACGTGGCGAGGAAGCAGCTGCTTGCGATTCTGGCCGAGAAGGTCCCCCTGACAGCCCGCGGGCACAACTTTTGACTCTGTAGAGTTCAAGACTCTGTTATACGGAGGCTTGAACCACGAGACAAAGATGGCCCTAGGTTTGGTGGATCCGGCCACGACACCGTGGGAGGAATTTGGGAACAACCTCTGCAGGGTCGCTGACCTCCTCCAAGAGGCTGGCTCCCTCAGACCCCCCCAGTAAAGCCCAGAGAAAGGACGCCGGGAACTGGGAACCCATATCAGAGGTCACGTACTCCAACTATGGGCCCCATTCCCAACATAGGAAGTCTGCGGCGAATTCCGTTCCCAGAGGGAATTGGAACTCGCGCCCAGCACACCGGCAGGACAGGCAGTGGCAGGGAAGAGACACTCGCAGCCAAGCAGGCAAGGCAGGGAGTCCCCCAGAACAGCCCACTGCCTCCAAAGAGTCAGGCCCTTCCTGCAATACATCTGGTGGATATGGCCCCACCATACAGGCGTACTCGTCGGACCAGGCTAAGATCTGTGACTTGCTGCATACGGCCGGGCTTGACCAGCGCCAGTACGATAAGAGGCCCACGATAGAGCTTGTGGATGCTCTGGAGAAAAGACTTTTTGTGGATGGTAAACAGCTGGTCCAGGCTGTTACGAATGGCCCACCCCCGGCTGGATACTATCCGACTTGGACTTGCAGCAGGACTAGGAATGCCCTCGGTCCAGCAAGTTTCCCCGCAGGACTGGAACGAAGTTTCGTCCCAGTAGGAGGCAGAAATGCATGGTGCAGGCAGGCACCAAGATCGAGGGGGGAAATCCTCCTGCCACCCCGTTAGTGGAACCCAGTGTAGCACTGAGTGTGCTGCACCCCAAACCGGTTAGTCGCTGCGAACCTGCACCCGAATGTGTCCAGTCTTCTGGATATGGTGGGGTGGGGGGGTCACCGCGCACTAACCTGGGAAGGCATTCCTCGGCCCCTGGAGGTATTTTGTTGTAGGTTTTTGGCTTGGGGGAGCTGTGCCGAGAGTGATAGCCTCTTGGACATTGTTCTCCCGCGGGACCACAGAGCATGCTCCCATGGCCGCTAGTTCAGGGACCTCTGGTTGTTCCAGCTGTGCACTGCGGTGTCGCCATTAAGGTCCCCATTACAGTTCCGTTAGTCCTGGGACAGACTGTGTTTCCATACGCAGAGGCGATCGTGGCTACTGCCAACCCCTCCATTTGGCTGTTTTTCCGCCGCTTTGCCTTTAAGGGCCCTGGTACACTGCTTGTGACCTTGGTAATTGTTAGCTGTGGTGAGACGGTTTATAGCCTCCTGATGACCGCTGTCCAACCCAGCAAGGCTGTTGTGTCTGAGGTCAGTGGGCCTAACCCAGACCTCCACTCTGGATTGTGCAAAAGGGTCCCAACCCAGGAACAAGTGTTATTTTTTCCTACGGGCACTGCGAGTGTGGCTACTCTTGCAGGTGATCTTGGGAACCCTCGCAAAAAACTGGAAAGGGAAACCCCCAGACGGGAAATTCCTTTCGATAGCTTGGACTAGTACAGACTAGGCATTGCTTCCCTTCATGGGTTGGAAACCGCCATGAAGAGAGGGCAAGTTAGGCCTTCTCTCCCCCTTCCCTTGTAGACAGTCCCCTGCAGTTTAGGTTTGGAAATAACGGAAACTCCATCTCTGTGTTCCCTACAGGGAGACGGAATGGGCCCATTACTTTGGATCGTTGTGTTGTTTTCGTTACCCGGATGCGTTCATGGAATGGGAGTTCCCCCAGCATTCACGTACATTCACACAGATTGGGAGTTCAATGTGCAAGCGGTATGCCATTGGAACCCCTATCCGGAAACAGAAGCCATGTTGCACAGATCAGAGTTATACCCTTGGTATCAAAAGCGATACTCATTTCAGCTGTTCACTCACCCTAGAGTGTACTCCAACGACTGGCTTGGCGCAGGCCTAACCATGGCCGTCGCCAACCACAACATGACGTTGTATGTGGATGTGTCAACCAACGCAGCCCCTACAATGATAACCATGATCCAGAGCAATATCCGACGGGAAGCGCTGGTCTCTGTTGCCTTTGACATGGACGAGTACCGCCCCAAATGGATATGGGAAACCTTCATGTTCACATGCCAGAACATCACTCGGGTTCCAACAGGTTGCGCATTCAAGTGCCACAAGAAATGGTGTCCCGACTCTCCTTTTCGTCGCAGGACTCCTTCAGGTAAGAGACCAGCCAGGTATGTTGGTAACTCCGTGGTCCGCAAGGACATAGAAATGGTAGCTTATTCAGACATCCAACCCATGCTCACGATGATGGTACTTAACTTTACTGTCGTCAATATTTCTAAAGTGCTCCCGACCTGCGCACCATATTTAAAATTGGCTTGGACTCAATGAGAACAGTGATGGTTGTCTTTCTCCCACCCACACACTCGCCCTAAGCAAGATATTCTGGGAACTGTGTTAGGAGGTATTGGAACTTGCGGCGCCATTCTCAATACCATTAATGAGGAAATTTTGGCCAATAAGTTAGGAGTAATTGGCACCAAGACTAAAGATATAGGAATATCTTCCGCAGCAGGTCTAACTAATTTAGCAAAGGGAATGGACTTGATTAGCCAACTGCTACCACAATGGGTTGGCGCTGAGCGCGACATAGTAGCCAACCTCGGCCACGTCTTACAGAACATGACGCACGATTTGTCAGTTGCGATACAGTGCACACAACTGCAGAGCAACGTGATCACCTTTACCGCTCATGTGATCCAGGCCAGTCTCATGGGCTTAATACACCCTGAGATCCTGAGTCTGTTAAGAGAGCGATACCCAGAATCGCTGGAACACCCCGCCGCTTTGGCAAAAGTACGGTATGCTACCTGGCAGAGCCTAACTCTCACGGTGGAAGTTGCCCACGAAAGGATTCTGGATCTGGTAATTGTACATCCAGTATCCCATCTTGGACTCCCCCTCTTATCTGTAAATGCTACTTTGATACTCCAACCTCTTTACCATTGGTCTAATGGTACACACTTCTTTGATTTGTCTGGTTGCTTGTTCCACCAGCATTGGGTGCAATGTTTCAGTAATATCGGTAGCTTCAGTCATAACAACCGTTCTGACTATATTTTGGTACCTGTAAATTCCACAGCGATGGCTCAGATAACCCAAGAATGTTTTTGTTTGAGAACCCCTTGTGAGAGTGTGACTTTAATACCTAGTGATGTCCCTGTTTGGATTGACCAGTACACCGGCAATCCTTGCTTTTGTGGCCAACATGTTCAGGACTGTTTTGGCAGAGGCTTTTATATTTGACAGGAGAAATGTGATTATGTTTTGGAAATTGAGTACGCACCCAGCGAATCCGAACTAGTTGGATTCCATCTTAATACCGAGATCCCAATGTCTTTATGGCTCCGGAATCTTAGTCAGTCAATTGGCAGACAAGGTAAAGGAGGTTTCACACTCCCTCCGACAAATTGCAGTAAATGTGGATCACTCATCCCAGAAGGTAGTAAAAACCTCCGTGGAACTTGAAGCAGCTACAAAACACTCGTGGTGGGAAATTTTTTAATTAGTCATCCTCTGGACAAACAATCGCCCGATATGCCATGCAACCTCTTATCATTTTAATCATTTTTCAAGTCGTACTCATCATATGTTTAATTGTCCTGGTTCCTTGGACCAAGAAACAGATTTACCAGCTTCAAGCTGGAAGAGTCCTAACCCCTGGACACATCCAATAATGTTTGTAAATAGTTTAGTGTAAGTGTAGTGTTTCGTGTCTTTTGCTCTGGTGGGCTGTTAAAGCCTACCCGAGGGCAACCAATCTTCAGGTTTGCCCTCGGGTTCCAGCCTTATACTTCTGAGGTAGTGATGTTGCATGTTCAGACTCTGCATACATCTACCGATCACAGCGACCCCAGACCCTCGAGGTTACATCATCAGGTCTGGAGTTTTGGCTTTGTGCCTGAGAGAGAGGGAAGGGTGAGCATGCGGGTCTACGTGCAGGACCAGAGCGCAAATGGAACTCTGACTCGGAGGTCCTGTGCATTCTGGGAGGGTACGTCAGCTCTGCCGGATCGGCTGGATGCTTGCGGAGCCTGAACTAGCAGCCTCACTGCCAACCTAACGGCCTCCCCTGGCCAATACGTCCCTATACTCAATCGCTATTTATATCCCCACCAGCCAGCAACTCTCTTGGTCATGGTGAGGACAAATTCAGAACTCGAACTCAGCTCCCGGCAGGCTTTGTGCCATTGATTTGCATTGAATGTCTGTATTGGCTGTAACCCTTGTCAGTTTCTCTCTTGTAGAACTATAAGTCGAAGGTTCCAGTAGCCAAGACCATCCCCGGACTCGCCCACACCCTGGGTATCGAGGGAGTGTGTGCATCGAAAATCCACCATCCCAGTCGAGGGACCAGCCCGAGACGACTCCTTATTCCTGCTGCTGCAGTTGGGGACCCAGTTCCAGCTGCTCCCCAACGTACCTTACAATTGCTTGTCATTCTCCGCTATGAACTACCAAACTTCTTGCCGTTTGGACTCTTCCACTTGCCACTCTTGCAAGCCTCATTCTGCAAAGAGCTAGCGAGCCCTGGCCAGCTTGACTGCAACCCGGACATTTTTGCTCGCATTTCCACTTGGTCTTGTCTTCATTACCTACGCTCCCGATTTTCCGGCTACATTTTGCCCGCATTCCTGTTTGGTTTTGCATTCATGCCTGCGTTCCAGATTTTGCCCGCATTCTGGTTGTTCCTGTTTCCATCGCCCGCATCTCAGCTGTTTCTGCTTCCCTTGCCCGCAGTTCCAACCAACTTGGAACTTTTCTGGTACCCGGGGTATGTGCCCAGAGATGTTTGCTCACACCTCACCTCCCCCGAACCACAAACTCGTGTTACATGTCTGAAAAAATGCCTGCTCTCCACAGAACTATTTGCTTTGGACTATTCCATTGCCCCTTCTGCACCAAACTGTTATTACTGCCCATTTGCCTTTTTGGACCAATGCTCGCTATCCATCAATAGACTCCTGTGCCCGCATTCATGCTGGAGCAGCCTCTTGCCCACTTCTCTGCTGGTTTTCTTGCATTGCCAGTTTGCTCCTCTCCATTGGTGAGAGAGCTTCAGTCTGTTTCATTGCTACTGTTAATTTGCAATTGCCATTCAGCCATTGTTACATTGTGTGTTTTGTACATATGTTTGTAGTTAGATTTAGGATTTTGGTTAGTTAGGGACTGTCTTTATTAGTTAGTAGTGGTGCAAACCCTTTTACCCTTGGAGCGATACTGTCAGGACCCTGGCACTCCAGGACTCAAGCTCTGAGTCTGAACCAGAGGACTTCAAATCCATGGAGCCTGCTGCACAGCCCACCCCAGAGGCTGCCCTGGACACAGAGCCCTTGGCCCCAGTAGCCCCAGCAATGGAGCCAGGGGCTGCCTTAGACCCAGAGATTCAAGAGCAGGTGCCTACTTACCAGCAGCATCGGGAGCAAAAGAGTGCTCTCAGAAGGTCAGAGCGTTTAAATAGGAAACTCCAAGCAATCAAGCTCCAGCTGAGGTAGCACCTGGGTGAGGGCCTGCTTAATAAAAGCACTCACTCAGCCTTGGGTCTTTGTTGGCTGATAACTGTCCATTTTGGGTGTGCCTGCTGGGCTTCTGAGGCCCTTGCCTTGCTTCCTGGAACGCTGCCTGACCGGCTGAGGAACAAGCTCCATGGTATGTGACTCTGTTTGCTGTTTTGCCTGGCTGTGCAGTAACAGCCAGAGATATCTTGCTGCAAAACCCTCTTTAATTTGCTGCTGCCTTACCTACTGCTGAAGTAAAGCCCTTTGATTTATTGCCTGTCTGCCTTATCTGTGAAAAGACCTATTAGCCGGCTCTTGGCTGCATGCCACACCTTGGCGCTGACAGATACGACCCTGGAGCAGTAGCCCCACATTCGGCTCTAAATTTGATTTTAAATGTTTGATTGGAAAAATGATCGATATTGTCCCAATATCTCCCATTTGGGGGGGGATTGTTATCATGGTTATGATATGTTGGGTGAGAGCACTAGATATCCTTTTGATATCAAATAATGTGGCCTTTGCTTGACCTCTCTTCGCCATCTCACTCCATGTGTTTGCAGAGGTCCCCTGGATGAGCACGTACGGGCATGGCCATTAATGGTTATACATTCCAAACCTCCATTCAGGCAGGCAGTTTAAGCCTCTCCGTTGCTTTAGGGAAAAACCTCCCTGCAAACCAGCTCTGCTCGGCTTGGATTTACACAAAGCCCTGCAACCAAGAGCCAAGCCATTTCTTTATGTTGGGTCATCAACGTACTGGCCATGCTATTGTCATCAAGAGCTAAACCAATCATGCTAAACTTGACCTTTTCCAACTCCTTTGTCCAGCTCCAAGCTCCCTTTGTTCTCACCGAGCATAACATAGCCTGTAGGTAAACTCCACACTATAAAAGGTCCCCACTTTTGGGACTTCCTTGGATCACCCTGGACTTCCATCTAGCCTTGCTGCTGGTCTGTCTAAGGAGCTCCCCTCAGCCAGCCATGCTGAGCTTTCCTCCCTGGAACCCCATCTTTCTCTCCAGGACTACGAGACCAGGTGTCATATTACCCATCCCTAAGCTCTCCATTTCTGCTTCCAAGTTAGCTAGTGAGTGTGTGTTGTTTTATTTGCTGCTTATCTTTCAATAAAACTGCAACTTGGCTTGCCTACTCTCTGACTTGAAGCCGTAGACATTGGGTTAAAGATCCTTGCTAAAGTTACCCTGCCTCTTGTTTAGCCAAGAGAGTGCTCAAGTTAAATTCCCCCAACTTGTGTTTTTATTTGGTTATTTGGACACCCCTTCCGGGACCCCCAACATACAGAGTAACAGGGGGACATGTGGCTGGATAGCAGTATGTGTGAAAGGGATCCAGGAGTCTTGGTAGATCACAAGCTGAACATGAGTCAGCAGTGTGATGCAACAGCCAAGAAAGCTAACACAATTGTTGGTCACATCAATAGGAGTATGGTGTCTAGATTGAGGGAGGTAATGGTATCACTCTATTCTGCTTTGGTCAAACCTCATCTAGAATACTGTTTCTAGTTCTGGGTTCTGGGCACCTAATTTTAACAAGGATATTGACAAGCTGGAACGTATCCAGAGGAGGGTGACGAAAATGGTGAAGGGTCTGGAAGCCATGCTCCATGAGGAGCGGCTTAGGGAGCTGGGGATGTTTAGTCTGCAGAAGAGAAGGTTAAGAGGGGGCATGATAGCCATGTTTAAATATCTGAAGGGATGTCATGTCAAGCAGGGAGCGTGATCGTTTTCTGCTGGTCCAGAGACTAGGACAAGGAGCAATGGATTCAAACTACAAAGAGATTCTATCTAAACCTCATGAAGAAGTTCCTGATGGTCAGAGCTGTCCAGCGGTGGAATCTGCTTCCTCAGAGTGTAGTGGTGGAGTCTCCTTCTCTGGAGGTTTTTAAACAGAAGCTGGATGGCCATCTGTTGGGAGTGCTTTGATGTGGGGTCCTGCATGGCCGGAGGTCGGACTGGATGGCCCCTGGGGTCTCTTCCAACTGTATGATTTATGATTCTAGGTGGTTGGACTAGGTGACCTTTGGATGCCTTTCAGTCCTCTTATTTTCAGCTAGTCCATGTGTCCATTTCATTGGAATGCACTGGAATATGAGCTAAAAATATGCTCTGCTTGATCAGGGCTCAGTCCATTAAAACACTTGTTGGACTTAATTGAAATGGATAAACTGATGACATTGATAAAAGAAAAAAAACAGTGATGTCTTTCCTGAAAGATTGGGAACCTCTAGTAAGGTTTTTGTAAGTAAAGGAGTACAGTGGGCCTTGGGTATCCACTAGCATTGGTTCCAGGACACACCCACACACACCCATGGATACCAAAAATTTGTGAATTCTCAAGTTCCATTGTGTACAATGGTGTAGCACAGTGATTCTTAGCCTTTTCTTTACTGGGGACCCCATGTAAACATATTCTGTTGGCATGGGCCTCCGAAGACTTAATTCAAGATTTTAATATTTAATTTGAGATTTAAATATTCAAGTATTTATTTATTTATAGCTTCTGGAGACTAAGGCCACTTCTGCACTAGACTGTTATAGCACTTTCAACATACAGTGGGATGCTGGGCTTTGTAGTTTCCTGAGGCCAAAAAGCTCTCCATCTGAGAATTCGAAAGGCCTCTCCCCCTAAACCGCAAACCCCAGGATTCCAGAGGATGTAGAAAGTGGAATAATAGCACTATAACTGTGTAGAGCAGAAATGGCCTAAGATTCAAATCCCTGCCTAAACACTGGGTGACCATGGGCAAGTCACATTCTCTCAGCCTCAGAGGAAGGCAAAGGCAAACTCCCTCTGAACAAATCTTGCAAAGTTCACTTTAGGGGTGCCCTAACTATGAAGTAACTTAAAGGCAAACAACGGAGGAGTTTTGGCACTTGCACCCCCACTCTGCTGCCACATCTCTGTTGCTGCTGCTCGTAGGTGCCCAGCTAGAGGGCTTGGTGGACCCCTTGTGAGGATTGTGTGGACTCCCAGGGGTCCACGGACCCCAGGTTAAGAACCACTGATGGTGTCCATTGCTCAGGGCGATATTTCAGAATTTCTGCCGGGAGGCCATCATATCCTGGGGATTTACCAGATTTTAGTTTAAGGATCAACTGATGCACCTCATCGGCTGAAACTGAGCTCCATAAATTAGGAGGGTTTTTTATTAGTGGATTACCCTCAGATGGTTGGGTTCTCATTTTATCGGTAAATAAAAAACCCAAGTCGAGGGGGGTATAGTAAGAGAGACCATAGAGTTCTCATTCTTCATATATCTCTTATATAATACAGGAAAATCAATGCTTGTTTTTTGGAATCTTGGGAGGGGGAATATTTTCAAGTCCTAGTTGGTTCAATCCATGGATACAGAATCCATGGATATGGAAGGCTGAACGTATAATTTACCAAGAGTGGGATATGTAGAAGGTATTTGGAAAGTTGTAAAGGACAGCAGTAGAAGTAGTAGAAGATATTAGTACCTAAAGAAGTTTGTTTGTTTGTTTTGGGGCAATGTTACCT